>RXON01002644.1:0-87712 GCA_009667805.1 Leptobrachium leishanense
CTCATGGATTTGCCCCAGTCAGCTCACCTCATGGATTTGCCCCAGCTCCTCATGGATTTGCCCCAGTCAGCTCACCTCATGGATATGCCCCAGCAGCAGCTCACCTCCGGTCCTGGTCCCAGCACATAGCGGCCCCAGCACCTCTCCGCCGCGTTTTTCGCTCCTTCTGAGCGTCCGGCGGCGCGCAGCTTGGGCGCTCGTCTGGGGGAGCCACGTGACCAGCCGCGATTGGCTGGTGACGTGTTTCCTCCAGGCGAGCGCCGAAGCTGCATGCTTCGGACGCTCGCACGGAGCGAATCCGCGGCGGTGGCGGTGGGTGAGACACCCGCCCTTAGGGTGACGGTGTCACCCTAAAGGCGGGTGTCACCTGGTGCGGGCCGCACCCACCGCCCCCACGTTACGACGCCACTGTATCTAAGCAACGGAAAGGGTTACTAAAAACAAGCAGCAAGTCTGCGCAGCCTCACATTTCCAAACCTGCAGGAAATCATTTTACTTTCACTTTCACTTTCAGACACAAAGTAACTGAAATATATAAAAGGGCGACAGAAGAAGCTGAGCTGCAAACAGAGCAGGACGGCCGACGCGTTGCATTCTTTAAGGTAAAATATAGAGGAAAGTTCTTCGAATAAGGCTAGGGTCAGATGAAAGCATTTTTCCCCGCGAACGTGAAAAAGTGCGTCCGAACGTATTGACGTATTTTTTCACGGAATGCGCAAAAACGGTCAGACGACGCGCAATTTCGGGCGTGATGTTGTACGGATCGTCAATAAAACTCTTTTTGCGTTATGTAGGCTGGACATTAGCAGTGTCTGACATCTCCTAATCACACACACACGCCGCTATGCCGCCGCACTACTCAGTACGTCAGTACTAGCGGTTCAGCGTTCTCAGAAAAATGCGTTCAAATTCCACTTGCGTTGCACGGCCGGACTTTTGTGCGGCCGTACATCGTATATTGGCCGTCATTGCCCGTCATCTGCTGCTAGTGCAGCCGTAATTATGTGCGCCAGAACGCACGTTAAAAGTGCGCTGGTCTGACCCCAGCCTAAAAGATGCTGCATGTATTTACTTATCTCTAAACTGATTCTCCACCATTTGTCACTTTATTAGGAAGAAGTTAAGGAGGAAACTTGAACATTTTAGGGAATAATAACTGAATTGGAGAAATTGCATCAAGTGAGTTATCTCTGCAATTTGGATATTTTGATCTAAAATGTTCAAATCTTATTACTTTAGTGAACAATATTTGTTAATTCTCTTTCAGTGAAACAGTTTTAAAGTATTTGTGTAGATTCTGGTGGGAAAAAAGGCAATAATAACCATTTATCATCTATTATGAACATACGGGTTTATGATTTCCACAGCACAATTACTAAAAATCATCTTTTAGGAAGTTTGGAAGCTCATTCATGCTTTATTTTAATCTGGTCGTGCATTGAATAACATGAAAATTGCAGAGCTGCTTTTGTGTTTTATAGTGTAATTGCAAAATGTATTTTAAGCTTATATAAGTGACATGCAAAACCATTCACATGAGATTTTATTTTTATACCCAATGAAATGTAGGTTCGTTAAAATATAAGTTCGCTTTGTGTAGATGCAGTACAGATTTTGGACTTATTATGCATTGTTTGGCCTTAAAAACTCAATTTATGATTTAATGGCATCTTGCACAGATTAGTCTGTGTTCACCCACAGTAAATGGAATGTTACGCATGTGGGGGTAGATACAAATTTGGCAAGCAAGGCAATATTATTTTACACTGGCTAATAAATCTTACAATAAATATTCAACTGAACAAATATCCAGTATATAAGGAGAAAATGAATAGAGATATAATTAAAAAGATATAATTCCACATGTTATGCTAGTTTTATTACTATTATGTTACGTTATTTCTTAAATGTGATCTCTGAGATAATTTTATTGCCATAAAAATACTTAATTGAAAATCAAAATACATGCTGGTTACTTTATTGGGAGAGCTAAGGATAAATATTACACTCTTTTTAGTTTTATCTAGATACAATTGCTCTGTGCTTTGGAAAATATAGATAGAAAATAACTAAGGCCCTATTCCAACCAAGCTGTTAACGGCTAGAGCCGCTATTCCGACTGAGCTACATGCTTTGTTTTCCTTTCTGTAAATTAACTCTTCCTATACTTTTTATATGAAGCAATAACAACGGACCAGCCGGAGCATAAGGTGCTAGTTTTTGGTAGCTCTTTGTTCTCTTCTCAAGCCTATATTCAAGATTGAATGCCAGTTCGAAGAACCTGATGTTAAGTGAGAATGCATTTGCAAAACTAGATAGATTAAAAAAATCTCAAACTTACATCTGGCTCCCCGTGTTGAGGGCAGCGTGATCTGCCACATCCTCTGGCCATATGCATAAGAATACTGGGAGCAAATAGTTCCCAGAGTCCTTTTATGGCTTTGGTACAATCCTGCTTCCATGTCGGGACCTAACTGTTGGCTGCCATACATGCTACTGCTCCATGTGGCACCTGCCATGCCAGGGGCGGAGTTCACGGCTGAGTCGCTCCTGCTGCTGGGCTTGTCTAATGGTCCTGCCTCTCCAGATGTGTGGCTTGCGAGCCTCAATCTAACCAGAGCCAGTTTAGCAAAGCAATGTCTGATGTCCTGCAGATTAAGGAGTGTCCCCTGCAGGCCTAGAGTATTGCGTTGAAGGGGTGTGGCCAGTTGGCACCAAGAGTAGGGAGGAACTACTGTGGTTGCTATGCCCCATATAGCCTTCCATGGGGTTGGGAATGCGAAGAATGGAGTGGAGGCCTGGGAGTGTCCTGACCATTGATCCCAATTTAAACCCACTTCTCAGTGAGGAAGGTGCCTGTTAGTTGTTCTTCCGATCTGGTGTTCGTAGCTCATTGTTGTATTGTGTAGAACCTTTGCCTTTCCTTACGCATATATCAACCTACACTGCCTGGACTGACCTTTGCTTCACATAACTGCAAATAAAGGATCACAATTTCAAATAGTTTTCCCCGGACTACCTACTTGTCACTTCCTAAAGCGTAGCGAAGTATACTGGGTTCCAGGGTACCCGTACCCAACGTTACATGATCTCCGTGCACTGCACATGCATGGTTACGCTTGTCTACATGGTGTACTATGGATTCCAGGGGGCAATACTGGTGACGGGAAGCAGTACTACTACCAGTTTTGGTTAGCTGCTGCCTCCTGTTGCGACTCAAGCCACTAATACAGCAGCAGAGTCATAATATAGCAAATTAAGTAATGTGTAGTAATAAATGTAATTTAACCTAAACGGCCTTACTCACCGAAAATTCCTCCTTCAACATCCTTAAATCCAGAGTGTCCCTCTTATGACCTCTTGAAAAGTTAGGAGGTGTGTTGGTATGTGTCGATAAATAAAAAATGTGTATTTTCTCACTTATTGAAACAGATGGCCCTCATGGAGCAGCCAATATGCTTGATAGAGAATCGGGAGACTGGAGACCTGGTAGTGAATCCAGAGGCAGAGAAGATCCTGTCACAAATAAATCAACCTGTGGTCGTGGTGGCGATTGTTGGAAAATACCGCACTGGGAAATCATATCTCATGAACAAATTAGCAGGAAAGAGCAATGGTGAGGGGTTTCATGATGTGTGGAGCTGTGACTATACAAATGTAACAAAGCTAAATGTTTAGTATGTTTTCTGTGTTCAGACAGCCTTACTGATACACTGTAATATGTGACCTCATGAACTCTGAGTACAGACAGTCCACTTGCCCACAGCCATTGAAATAGTCCTTTCACTACAAAGTCCTGATCCCAGAAGTTGATTTGATATACACATAACACAAAGATATGTATTTACTTATTGAAATTCATGTAGGATACAAATAAATGCTCTTACTGGCAGGAATATCAAAGAAATCCAGAAAAAATAACAACATGTACCAGTAAAATTGAAAGATCAGAAAGATGAGGGTACTGGAGACCGTATCTCCAGAAGGATATAGACATCTTAGAGAGAGTTCAGAGAAGGGCTACTAAAATGGTGCACGGCTTGAAGGAGAAAAGTTACCAGGAAAGGCTTAATGATCTTAACATGTATAGCTTGGAAAAAAGACGAGACAGAGGAGATATGATAGAAACATTTAAATACATAAAGGGAATCAACAAGGTAGAGTAAGGGAGTATATTTAAAAGGAAAAAAAGGAACAAAACAAGAGGACATAGTCTTAGATTAGAGGGGCAAAGGTTAAAAAGTAACATCAGGAAGCATTATTTTACTGAGAGGGTGGTGGATACATGGTAAAGTATCCATGTAATTGGGCAGACTAGATGGGCCGAAAGGTTCTTATCTGCCGACATTGTCTATGTTTCTATGATCCACTCACGTGTTGAAGAGCCTATCCTCTGCTCTTAGTGCTTCTCACCTATGGGTCTTTAAAGGTACATATACCTTATAATGGAGTTACACCCTTGCTTACTACCTGTGACTACATCGTGGATATCCTGTAGATGCGGATCTGGGAAAGCCCAACTAACCCAGGCATATAATCCCTAAAAAAGCAATTACAAATATGGCTTAAACAATAGTTTACAGCAGAGGTCTGCAACCACGGCCCTCCATATATTTTGGAAGTAGACCTCCCATGATGCTCATCCACGCATCAGGTACTCCGAGATTTATGGGGAACCCCCTAGTTTAAACTCTTACTTGAGAAACTACAAAACCAGAGTATAAATTACAAAATATATAAGGTGTTGCACTCACACGTAAAAGAGCCAGGCATAACTCATAAAACACAAATGGAACATCTCCCTTAAATCTGACACGTTTCTTTATTAATCCCCTTGTAATACTTACTCTTCTTTTTCCCAGGTTTTGCTTTGGGAGCCACAATCCAGTCTAAAACTAAAGGGATCTGGATGTGGTGTCTTCCTCACCCCAAAAAACCTGGATACACGTTGGTCCTTCTTGACACAGAAGGATTGGGAGATGTAGAGAAGGTAAGTGACAATACAGATTTATAGATAATTTAAAATAAATTCAGTAAAGAGAAGCGAAAAATCTAGATTTCATTCAAAAATAATTAATGGACCACTCCTTTATTTTCTTCCTTTTAAATAATTGGCCAGATGCACAATTATATCTTTCACGTTTTTTTAGATTAGGTGTAAATACTCACCTTTTCTCCTTTGTCGCCGGGCTGTTCCTCCCTTCACCTCGAGGCTTTCGAAATGCATAGGACCCTGCAGCTGTCTTACATAAATTGCTTACGTGCGCAAATTGTGTAGCATTCAATCACAACACAAATTGCTTATCGCACGAAAAATTGCGTACTTTCTTATGCAACTTCTGCAGCCCCGTTTGGAACTTCCAGTACCAGATACGTCTGCAATGCTTCATTGTCTCTGGGGCTGCTTGTTTATCTGCACCATTTATGCACCCCCAAATGTTTGGTTTACTGTTAGGGAAACAGTTTCCCCCAAGAGCAATGGATGTATGCATATAAGCATATGCCTTGTGGCCTCAAACATCCATTGAGCATCTCCCAACCTCATTTGGGGCATTCTGTGCTCAGAACAGGAAGGTAGAGGATGGCGAGAAACCCGAGTAAGGTACAGGATACAAGGTAGTATACAATCTACAGTATAGTACGCATGTATAGGATACAACATATATGGATCACCACTAGTGTAACCAGGCTATAGAATCTTGCCACATTGGTGGCCCCAAAACATTAGCACTCACAAATCTCTATATGTTATGACGTAAGAGAAATTTACAATAGTGTCACTTACTAGCTTAGTCAATGTCCACCTCGATCTCAGGATTGGAGATACCATTTGGAAGATTTTCTGTATAACCGTCATACTATTTGACTGGGTTAACCTATTGTATCCTATTATATAATTCTCTGTTTTAGGGTGATAGTACGAATGATGCCTGGATCTTCTCACTGGCCGTCCTCCTAAGCAGCACAATGGTGTTCAACAGTCTGGGGACCATAGACCAGAATGCCATGGAGCAACTTAAGTATCCTTTACTGAAACGGATCCATCGGGGATATTAAAACTTAAAATAAATGGTATAATTTCACTTAATGAGACAATTGCAACTAATGGAACCGTAAGTATATATGTATGTTAGTACATACATGTTCATTTATAGTTAAGGCACACTCTGCACCGGGGCTGTCAAACTCCACCCCCCAGATGTCTCTGAACTACAACTCTCATGATTCGCTGGCCATCTATTACATTGAAAGAATTCTGGGAATTGTAGGCGTGAACATCTTGGAGATCGTGAGTTTGACATGAAGTGTGACCTCTTAATCTTATCAGAATGGTCATGCTTCTCTCAGCTCCCTGCTCCCTGTTCCCCCACTGAGGGGGCTCATAGGGCTAATTCAGCTATCAAATGCAGGTGTTTAGCCCCGCTCAGACCCTCAGGTCCTGGTTTATTTGGACTGGAGTCCTTCCTGTACCAGCCGCATCCAATTGTAACAATGCCTTTCTACATTGAGAGCCACTTGATTGGCTGGAGCACTTAACTTTCTTCGGTCACCAGCAGGAAGCTCGTCATATCTCGCAGAGACCAGAGGGAGATCAGCCCTAGATTCAGGGACATTTTTAAAAGAAAATAAAGGGTTGTGAAAGGGGGAAAAGTTTGATCCCTCTGTTTCCTACTTCCTCCTGTATTAACCCTACGGTATCCCTTTAAACAGTAAGCCAGCTATAAATTGCTCAAATTCTGAGGAATAATGAAATTACCCACAAGGGTGTTGTGGCAAATTAGATCTGTATTTCTATCTATATCAGGGTCTGCATGTGTATATGTGTCTAAGTGCCTGTTATATATATATATATATATATCCCCTCCATATCGTCATATTCATACTTGTGTCTGACCATTTGGGAAGCGTATCCCTGTGTCCACAGCTGGGGAGGAAGACCTGCTAAAATGTAATTAAAATGGTTAGCTTTCTCCCCTGGGGGGAGGATATAACACGTAGCTGTAAAATAGAATGGATTTTATACACTGACATAGTAAATCACACCTTGGGAACCAGCCAGGCACCGAGATTTAGACCCTATCTCCAAAGACAGGAAGCACATCTTGATCTCTAAGGGGGGTCTGGGGGGAGAGATGGACACCTTTGGGCAATTAAAGATTAATTGACAAGCGTACTGAGCGCGCTCGAGAAGGGCACTCTGGGATATGTAGTCCAGGCGGCTGGGCCATTTGTGGGTGGGCTGGAAGGATCAGGAAGTGTATAAATTCTGAAAACTGGCCATGTGCTTTGGCTGATCACTTGGGGTACATTCGAAAGATGACTGATCTGTCCATGCTATCTCCAGGCTCCAGGAGGCACCGATGCTAGCTTACTGATTAGTCCGTCGTAAGTAAGGCTCTGTGATTAACCCCTTTTCTTTTATTTGCTGTGTAGTGTGTAATTATTTGATTTATTCTAGCTATAATTTTCCTGTAACAAATGCACTGTGATTATATATATCTTTGTTCTATATCATAAATAAATAACCTATTTAAGTTCTGATTCTGGCTGATGAAATCCACGCTAACTAAGAGATTGGGAGTATTGCTATTTTCTTTAAGCTCGGTTATATATAAGAAGTCGAGGATTATGAGGCGAGGCAAGCAGTCCAGGACGCAGCAGAGTACCACGCTTGACCCAGCCGAAGGACGCGCAAGTCCAGTGGAAAGGACAGTTTCAAGTGCTTCGCCCAAGGGTGATACTGCCCTGGATGTTTACTTGCAGACTGTTTTAAAACATGTGGACTCTGCGGACTCGCAGACGCGGCTTCAGCTCATCCTACAGTACCAAGAGCGAGAGGAGCGCAGAGCTGAACGCGAAGCTGCGGAGCGCAGAGCCGAGCAAGAGACAGCAGTGCGACAAGCGGACCGAGAAGCGGTGGAGCGCCAAGCCGAACGGGCACATCAGCTCGCTCTGGCACAGGCAAGCAGAACGCAATTATCTCCTGCCCCTGCGGGCGCTGCAGAGCTCTCTACGCCCAGACCTCGTGCCGAGAACTTTCCCACTCTGGACAAAGATGGGGACCTGGATGTGTTCCTGCGAAGTTTTGAAAAGACTTGTCGACAGTACCAGCTGCCCAAGGAGCAATGGGCCAGGTACCTCACTCCTGGACTAAAAGGTCCAGCGCTTGAAGCCTTTGCTGAGTTACCAGCTGAGAGCGACCAGGACTATGAGGCGATTAAAGCTGCGTTGTAGAGACGTTATAACCTCACGCCAGAGGTATATCGCAAAAAGTTCAGGTCCTTGCAGAAGCGGGCCGCGGAGAGCTACTCTGCAGTTGTGAGCCACCTGACCACCCTATTTCGACAATGGGTCAGGGGGCTGAAGATTGACACCTTGGAAGCCCTGGAAGACCTGCTAATCAAAGAGCAGTTCGTGCAGCTGTGCCCACCTGAGATCCAGGAATGGCTTCTGGATCGCAAACCCGAGACGGCCCTGGAAGCTGGTGAGCTGGCCGATTTCCATGCGGCCAACAGAGCGTCTGTGGACCGGAGCAGAGGTTCCCCCAAAGGATCATCTGGATGGAAGCCCAACTCAGCACGACCCCCCGACATCAAGGCAGCAGTGCCCCCCTCTGTGCCAGTCTCTGCTGGGGAGGGGGGAACGACCCCTCCTTCACCTGGAAGAAGGGTGCGCCGTCGCTGTTTTAGGTGTGACAGAGCCAACCATCTCCTGGCAGCGTGCCCGCAGAGGAAGAAGCCTGCATCCACAGCTGGGGGAGGACACCCCTCAGCATCCCCCTCTGTCCTGTTCATGACCAGATCGGAGGGCAGTGCCAATGTGAACCAGCAAGCAGTCATTGTCGGGACTCAGGTATCTGTGGGTTTAAAAGATACGGCGGCTGAAGTAACTTTTGGTGCGTCCAGGGTTAGTCAGCCCTGCAGACTTTATTCCTGGCAGGACTCTAGCAGTAAAGGGTTTTGGTGGGGTACGTCCTGCGGTGCCAATGGCACAGGTTTATTTGGACTGGGGAGCGGGGAGAGGTCTGCGGGAGGTAGGAGTGTCTGAAAATATTCCTACAGAGGTGTTACTGGGCACGGATTTGGGTAAATTGGTGTCACAGTATGTGCTGGAAAGGGATGCTGGGGATTTACCCAGGCCCACTAGTGGCTCTACAGTGGGGAGGGCAGTGTGTGGGGGTGCACAACAGGATTCCTGGACGGGAGGGCAGGGGATGGCAGTGAGTCAGTCTGCACCTGTGCCAGGTGTGCCCGAGGTGTTGTGTGGTAGCATGCGGGGGCAGTGTGACTGGGAAGAAAGGCAGGGGGTGAGTGAATGCCCACCTGCACCCGAGTCAGCTGGTTCCCCAGACCCCATGCGTGGGGAGGCCGCGGTGCCCATGGTGGAAGTGGGTACCCGCTGGCAGTCGGCGGGGGAGTAGGGCACAAGGCCCGTCTCTGCCGTGTGATGGTGTGGATCAGAATGCATGGGAATGGGGGCAGGATACTGTGGTGTGCCTGCCTGGACCAGACTCCGGTGTGTCTGTGACGCCATATGGTTGGGAGCAAGGGCAAGGGATGACTGCAGGTCTGCTTGCTCCTAAACCAACTAGGACTCTAGTGCCCCGTGAGAATGGTGTGGATCAGAATGCCTGGGAGGGGTGGCAGGATACTGTGGTGTGCCTGCCTAGACCAGACGCAGGTGTGTCTGTGACGCCACGCGGTTGGGAGGGAGAACAAAGGACCAAGGCAGGTTCCTTTAGGGCTGAACCAACTGGGTCGGTGGTGCTGGAAGGAAGGTGTGGGCATCGGAAGGCCTGGGATGAGCAGGATACTGGTGTGCCAGCCTGTGCCATGGGTGTCTGAGACTGTGCGTGGCGCAGAGTGCATACTGGATGGTCGGAAGGAGAGGCCTAGGGTGGCAGAGGGTTATCCAGGGCCTGAACCATCCAGGTTGGTGGTGCCAGGTGAAAGGAGTCGAGGGCAGAACATCCTGGATGGGCAGGATACTGTGGTATGCCAGTCTGTGTCGCATGTGTCTGAGGCTGCAGGTGGCACCGAGCGCATGCTGTGTGGTCAGGAGGAAGGGCCTGGGGTGGACGCGTGTTGCCCTGGGGGAAAGCCAACCAGATTCCCAGTACCACAGGAAACTGGTACTGAGAAACCTCCCTGTGGGGGAGGGTGGCATACGGCTGTATGCTCATGGGTAACGAAGCAAGGCGTGCTTGATAAACTGTGTGATACAGTGGGGAAACTGTGTGCAATGGAGGGCGAGACGAACGTGAGTGTGGAGAATCCTGTGCCTCATCTGTATGGTTCCCCAAATTCTGAATGTGCGGGGACAGTGAGAGAAGGGGAGGCAGCTGCAGGGGGGTAGTTTACTGGGAAGCGGGGCGCTTCACCCTATTTCTCCATACCCCCTGCTGTAAGAATGGCTCCAGAGCAGGCTACGGGTTACAAGGATTCTGCTGCCTGTAAGACTGAGGTGCAAGCTGAGAGTGAGCCACACGTGCTGCACCCGGAGGGGCTGCAGAAGCACAGGGGCTTCTCCGAGTCTGTGCCATGCTGCGAGTGCGGTGCGAGTGACCCCCTTCCCCAGGCTTGGGAGAGGAGGGGGAGAATGGTGGAGTCGCCAAAGGCCTCCATGGGGAAATGTGTGATGCGGTTACGAGATGGAGTGCACGCTTTGGTGGGCAAAGTGCACGGACACCTGTGCGTCCCCCACTCCGTAATAGCGCCGGCGACTGGGGCAGGTGCCAGATGCCGGTTGGCGAACCCGTGTTAAGACGCACGTGAGAGGCATATTAGCCCCTCCCTTTCTGCGTCTCCCTTTGCATGGGAGATGTGGCAGACTAGATCTGTATTTCTATCTATATCAGGGTCTGCATGTGTATATGTGTCTAAGTGCCTGTTATATATATATATATATCCCCTCCATATCGTCATATTCATACTTGTGTCTGACCATTTGGGAAGCGTATCCCTGTGTCCACAGCTGGGGAGGAAGACCTGCTAAAATGTAATTAAAATGGTTAGCTTTCTCCCCTGGGGGGAGGATATAACACGTAGCTGTAAAATAGAATGGCTTTTATACACTGACATAGTAAATCACACCTTGGGAACCAGCCAGGCACCGAGATTTAGACCCTATCTTCAAAGACAGGAAGCACATCTTGATCTCTAAGGGGGGTCTGGGGGGAGAGATGGACACCTTTGGGCAATTAAAGATTAATTGACAAGCGTACTGAGCGTACTTGAGAAGGGCACTCTGGCATATGTAGTCCAGGCGGCTGGGCCATTTGTGGGTGGGCTGGAAGGATCAGGAAGTGTATAAATTCTGAAAACTGGCAATGTGCTTTGGCTCATCACTTGGGGTACATTCGAAAGATGACTGATCTGTCCATGCTATCTCCAGGCTCCAGGAGGCACCGATGCTAGCTTACTGATTAGTCCGTCGTAAGTAAGGCTCTGTGATTAACCCCTTTTCTTTTATTTGCTGTGTAGTGTGTAATTATTTGATTTATTCTAGCTATAATTTTCCTGTAACAAATGCACTGTGATTATATATATCTTTGTTCTATATCATAAATAAATAACCTATTTAAGTTCTGATTCTGGCTGATGAAATCCACGCTAACTAAGAGATTGGGAGTATTGCTATTTGCTTTAAGCTCGATTACATATAAGAAATTGTGAGTTGCGGTCGTCAGACGGCAGGGATTGTGGGATCTGTAGTCACTGTCAGAGTCTAGGGTAGGCAGATAGTGCGGCTGCTAAGCCCTGCGTTTCCTGTTGCGACGCGCGTAGTGTCCATGAGGACTGGTGGCAGCGTTACTAATAGAATAAGAAAGTGAGCTCAGGAATTGTGGGAGACGTAGTCATTACCCGCTTCAAGAGAAGATTTGTACTGCGTTGCAATCCTGGGATCAGTATATCGCGCTCTACGTGCCTGTTGTGAGAGAAAGTGTGGCCGGGACGGGTAGATAAGCGCGCGTGATTATCTGGCTCTAGGATAGATAGATAGTGAGCGGCTTAACCCGGCGTCTTTGCGCAGCAGCACCCGTATTGGGTCGTGACAGGTGTGATTCTACAAAAATAAAATAAAAGCAAGTGGCCACTACGAGAAATAGTAATCTGCTAAAACATAATGCAGGAAGGGAGAGATAGAGGATGGCAAAAAAGTTAAAAAATACACTATCATTTACATGCCAGATTTATCACGATTACAAGAATATTTACACCAGTGGAAGTCGAAGGAGAACATGTTGGAAAGCAGTTCCCCTACTATTGTCTCAGAGGGAACAGAGTTCCTTTTTGGCCCACACATGGAGAAGCTTTTATAAGGTTCCAATCACATGATTCCATATTTATTCAGCAGAAATATGATACGGATTATAACTATCATAAGGGTTCCCTAAAACCCAGCCTATCTTTATGTTTAAACACTAATATCAAATTTGCATGTAGAGTGGTGGCTACGTGCAGCACATCAATGGATAATTGAGGTGTAGAAGTCCTGGAGAGTTGCTATGCTTATTTTTAGTGCTAGAACCCTGACTTACACAGTGAGCATTCCATAGTGACGCGTGAGGAGAAACAGAAAATGGAAAGTGATATAAACATTCATTTTAGAGGCTGCAAAATGACAGATGAGAAAAGCCTCCCTATAGCCAATAACAGAAAACACCTTGTATGAGCTTTAAAACGTTGCAAAACACATAAATTCAGTCCTGAGCTCTGCTCCCGCTACTCTTAGAAGTCATCGTACACTGTTATCATTCATCCTCAGTTATCTTCTTAAATTTTTTTAACTCTTTCTCAAACAGGTACTTTTTTGCAAGAACATCATAACATTTATCTGAAACATGTGATGCGGAGTTAACACTTAAATGTAGAGACATATAGCAATTTTACCTAAAGATTGTTATCCAAAGATAGTTAAAAGATAACAACACTGTAAATTTGATTTTGATTTTATTACTTTAGCCTTTACTGAAAGATTGTTGGGATGAAAGGTTCTAGATTCTGGATGGTGTCCCTTATTTGCATAATTTCCATTCAGGTCTGCGTGATGGGCAAACGGGCAGAAATGGTGTCAAATACAGTAGATATGATAAAGATAGTTAAAATGGGCATTTATCCTGTTTATTCTTCCAGTTAATTACAGTTTTATTGTTGTTATCACGTTAAAAAAATATATAAAAATTTTAAAAGAAAGTGACTTTTTTAATGCTTTGCCTGACTGGGAGGTATGGTATAGCAGGGGTAGTGCATATCACATACTAACCAAGTCATTGATTTCCCGGGGACTGACGTCATCTTCTTGACCTTCGTTGTGCTTCATTTTACTCAACTTCTTGGAACCACATAAAAGACTCATAGCATGCATTGCTCCGGGAACCCTAAGACTGGTCTTGTAGTCAGTTGCAAGTCTTCTCCTTAGCTTTACCACCTCAGTTATGTGACAGAACTGACTGAAAGAATACAGGTAACCTCTAAAAAGGCAACGAATGACGATGACGATGATGATGGCTCTTCAGAAATGAAGAGATTTTTCCCATCGTTTATCTGGTGCGTCCGGGACTTTAATTTGGAATTAAAAGTAAATGGAGCCGACATCACAGAGGACCAATATCTACAGAATTCTCTGAAGTTAAAAAAGGGTAAGGACATAATCTGTTTAAATTGCAGGGTCTTAATCATTTACATAAAGGATGAACAGCATCACTGCAAGAAAATATGGCAGGAAATCCTGCTGGGTATCCTTTCACTCGAGGCTATCCTTTTACTCGAGGGTATCCTTTTAAAATAACCCCAGTCAAGCGTGAAATAATGAGATTACGTTCAATTTCCTGTGCGCATTTTAAGTTTGGAAGGGGAATGTTCCACCGGACTTTGGGTGCTGTATTCCATCGAGATGCCATTTCTGTTTATAGTAAATGCACAGGATCTCCCCAGGAACCCTATAAGGCAGGAGGAGCTTGGTTGATAATCAACTTTTCCCCCAATCCTTATAGACTGGTCTCAGAGATTGATTTGTGTATTTACAGTAATTATGGCCCACGTCAAGCCCCAAAGCAACATTCTACCATAAGTGAGGACTCAGTAATATCTGAGCTGTTGTCTTTAAGGCTCCAGTGCTCAGCTGCAGAATTGCTATTGGACCGTTGAGCTCTCTTGTTAGACCTTGGTAGAGTCTGAGAGCCATGTGGAAGAACTTTAAGAGCATGGTGTAATATCTTGCAGCCGTAACGGCAATGTCCGATCAGACTGTCTATGGGAGCCTCATGTTTTTGCCAGTACCATACTTTGGGTACAAGGTGAATGGCGTCGGTGCAAATGCCTGGGGGTCACTGTGTTATTATTAAAAGTATCAATCAGTAGATTTTGTCCCAGATCTACAGCAATTTAAAAAATCATTTATCCCATTTCTGTTTTTAAAACATAGGTTTCGGAGCAAAGATAAATGAATACAACACCCCCCGTGAGTGCATACGCCATTTCTTCCACTCGCACAAATGTTTTGTATTCGAACGACCAGCCTCGGCAAAAGATCTTCAACAACTTGAATCTCTTAATGAGTCAAAGCTGGACCCCCAATTCCTGGCGCAATCAAAAATATTCTGCTCTTACGTTTATGATAACAGTAAACCAAAAACCATAACCAGCGGGTTGACGGTGACTGGAAAATGTGAGTGAGCTCATTGCTTCTTTTATTATACTTTCATGACAAGTCTCTGACTGATGTTCCCTGGAGGTTCTTTTTGACCCACCTGTCAGGGTCCTGCTCATCTTCTCTGTGTTCCATGTTTATTAACACATTTATAAGTGCTTTTTTTATTCTTCTTTTAGTGCTTTATAACCTCGCAGTCACATACGTGGAAGCGATTCAGAGTGGCGCTGCCCCTTGCTTGGAGAATGCGGTCAAGACTCTGACAAAGATAGAGAATACTCGTGCCGTCAATAAAGCTCTGGCTACTTATGTTGAAAAGATGAGTCAATTGATCTGCAAATTCCCAACAGAGACACAGGAACAGTTCCTACAGTTGCACAAGCAATCTGAGACGGAGGCACAAAAAGTTTTCAGGGATCTGTCCTTCAAGGATGACGACATGGAATATTTCAAGTCACTTTCGGTGAGTTACATGATTTAGAATACATACATCATTTGTATCGCTCTCACCTGGATTCTCATTCGAAGAGAAAAACGTAGTATTCCTTTCTTATTGTTTATATTATGGTGATGATTGGTTACGTTGCCCCTACAAGCCATATCAATCCAACATGTACATATGTTTAATGTGTCAGTGCATCATTTCTGCTGAATGGACAGTGTCTATTGTCCTGTTAGATATGCTTTTACAAACATCTCTTTTTTTGAGACAGGCGCACAACTAAAGAGAAACACTCATAGCAAAGCAGTCAGGAAATAATGGAAATTCACTTAGATGCAAAGTAAATAGGTCACATGTTGAGCAGAAACAACTACAGTGAGTGGCACCAATACTGTTCTTCCCAATGGGGACAGATGAAGCCCAACTGACACGTTAACCTGAAGAAGATTGCACAGAGGTCTGTTGAGCAAACCTCCATTGGAATAGCATTGAACAGTAATAATTCTGAGGAAAGGACATGAACAAAAATAAAATTTAAAAACTTTCAATGAATAAAGGAAGAAAAACATGTAGGGGATTTTGGTACCGGCTGTTGGACCTTCCGGTCATAAGGTAGAATACTGAAGTGATTTTCTTAAGACACCTCTGGGAAGATGTTGTTAAGTGGGGATGACCAGTCAGAAAAGAAAAGCCCATGTTGTGCCCCTTGTGAAGCACAGTCCCCACCCAGACATGTTGAAATGCTATATAGTGTGTAGAGCCCAGGGCATGTCAGATCAACGAGTGGGAGATCGAGGTGGACATAGTATGAACATAGACTCTGATAAGTCAAATACAGTGGTCGGGGTGACCTTAGAATCTCAGAAATGCATACTTGTGGATGACTGTAGTGTTAAGATCATGGTGCAGAGGGCTGAGCAGACATTTGTTGAAGGTGCGTGAGATTAATTGGGAATTGTCCATAGGACGTATCTCTTCCTGGTCATTAGAGAGGAAGAAGTCGTATAATTTAAGCATTCATAAATCAGGGTGGCCATCCATCACTTCTGTTTCTCAGGGTAGACCATAAAAATCAAGGACTTTAAGTGGTGTAGAAGGGGAGGTCTTGTTGGTCTTTGGGCTGTAATTTTCTGTTGTTTATTATGGAAACTGAGCCCCTCCACCTTGGGGAGGTTATTGTGACCGCTAATTCGGAGGAATGATGAGATGGTAAGGGTCATTGACTTTGACTTTGATGGAAAATAAAAAGTTGCAGAAACACTAGATTGGAGATGGGAACAGTCCCACCAGAAGGTCTCAAAGTCTACTGGCATTCTAAGGTAAGGTACGGATTGTCTGCATGAATCTAACAGTGGAGACCCCAGTAACCATATCACCCTCCAAGGGAAAGAGCAATAGCAAATAGGAAAGGCTTAATGATCTTAACATGTACAGCTTGGAAAAAAGACGAGACAGAGGAGATATGATAGAAACATTTAAATACGTAAAGGGAATCCACAAAGTAGAGGAAGGGAGTATATTTAAAAGGAAACAAAATAGCAAAACAAGAGGACATAGTCTTAGATTAGAGGGGCAAAGGTTTAAAAGTAACATCAGGAAGCATTATTTTACTGAGAGGGTGGTGGATACATGGAACAGCCTTCCAGTAGAAGTGGTAGAGGCCAAAACAGTAATTGAATTTAAGCAGGCATGGGATAGGCATAAGGCTATCCTAAACAAAAGATAAATCCAGGTAAAGTATCCATGTAATTGGGCAGACTAGATGGGCCGAAAGGTTCTTATCTGCCGACATTTTCTATGTTTCTATGTTTCTATGTTTCTAATAGCAACCATAGTAAATACTTGAAAGGACAAGGTGAGATACGAGCCTGGTTATTATGTGTCTGTTATTGAGATTTGTGCTTTAATTTCGTTTTTTTACTCTTACAGCAATCATTAGCTCAGAAAACAGAAATCTATTACCAGCGCAATGTGGATGAATCCATTAAAATCTGCAAAGCTTTGATTCAGGATCTAAATGGCCCCTTGGAGGCGGGGATAAAAGAAGGAAGATATTCCAAGCCTGGGGGACACAGTTTATTCCAACAGGAATTGAGTCGCGTGGTCGAAGCATACAATGGACGCTCCGGTAAAGGAATTAAGGTAGGCACCGTGTCTACATCTCCAAGGAAGTGTTGTACAAAATCCTAATTTTTTAATTGCTGACTTTATGAGAAATAATTAAATACAAATTCTGAAGGTAGGAAAGTTTACCTGGGAATCTCTTCTGGCCATTTAATTATAAAATGGACATTTGTCTACGGAGTCATATGGCTAATACCGGCAGGGTTGCAAGCAGCTTGCAATTCGGTTGACGGTAAAATTGCAACAGCGAGGGACAAATCTGGTATTACCATAAAGCGAATGGTGACCAACTGCTTCCAGGTCTATCGAGACCATTCTCTGGCTCAGAACTGGTCCTGATTAATCAGCATTTTATTCTGTTTGACTTCAGAACCAGAGGAGGCACAAGCAGAGAGACATATCCAGAGAAAACCATAGACTATAGGGGTTATTCAGAGAGAGCCGATCTGGCCCCAAGATGTCACCGAACAGTGAATTTCCCCATACAGTGAAATTTCGGGGCCATTCGGCGTTTAAGAGAACACTGCACATACGGTGCCTGTTCGAAGGCAGTGAAATCCCTCATAGAGAAGCAATGGTTAATCTATTCACAGACACCGAACAGCAGAGAAAAGTTGCCGAAGTGCTCTGCTGTTCGGTGTTTTCATTCGGCAGGTTTATTCAGGCGAATCCCATAGGCTTCAATGTTAAAAATTTTACCGTTTTAATTCAATATCTAATAAACTGTCTATTATTTTAATTTTCAGCAAAAGTCTCTTTATTTATAGATTTTTTAGAATCTTTTAGGAATTTTTCGGGATTTTTTCTGCAAATGTTTTTTTCTGTTTTTTTTAAAAGCAGTTCTTTTTATTTCTGTAACAAACCTTTTTATGATCATTCACAGGATCTTATATGTAAAATCCAGACATTTTCATTCAGTAGTTTGTTTGCAAACAGCGTTTCAATTTTGAGACTTTCAAGCGTACTGTGTTTTTTTACCCCAATCGTCAGCTTGTCGGCTTGTTCCGGCAGCTGGTCTGCTCTGTGATCGGCAGCTCGTTGGCTTTTTCAATGTGTTTTTTGCGGCGGTTCCAGTGGGTTTTCGGTGGGTGTTCGGTAGGTTTTCCCTGCACTCCGGGGACCCTGCGGTGAATGCCAAATTCACCGCAGTGTGGGGAACTTTGATTCCCCGAAGTGCAGGGAAACGCAGGGAACGAGAGAGCACCGAAATGTCGACGACATTTCAGTGCTCTCTGAATAACCCCCAAAGACTTCAAGACTAACACAAGGAGACAGAGATATGTCCAGGATGACAGAGACACACGTACAGCCAGACAGATGCTCAGACACAGAGACAGACACACCAATACACACACGGATACACATATAGAAAAAGAGACATCCATAGAGAGAGGAACACACAGAACCGCAGACACAAAGACACCCACACAGAGAAAGTGACACATGGAGAGATAGAAAAAAAACAGAAGTACAGTCGAAGAAAGACAGATCTAGACAGAGAGGCAGACACATCGAGATAGACATAGACATGCACATGGAAAGAGGAATACAAAGAGAGACAGACAACTGAAGGAGCGACACAGACAGAGAAGCATTTAGACATGAGCATGGGCTGCCTGGACCCCCTGGACCTCCTGTCCTGGAATCCCAGGCACCGAACCTCAGACAGGGTCCAAACTGTAAAACCTCTCTCTCACTCTGCTCCGGTTTACATTGTATCAGGCCCAGTTACACGTGACTGTATACAAACCATGGAATTTCTACTGTTGTCCTCCGATTGTCTACAAAGACCAGTTTTTTGGGGCAGATTTTTTCATTTATCATAATAGTTTTATTTAATTTCCTAACCTTTTTTTATGACTTAGGTTAATCATTAAACATTTTAACGATAAAACCCCCAGATAGGATAACTGATGCGTGTTTGTGTTCAAAGGCGGCCGACGTGCTACAGGAATTCCAAAAAGAAAAGGGAAAGACCGGAGCCATGATTCTGCAAACCGATCAGTCCCTGACAGAACATGAGAAAAAGATTGCAGGTAAGGAGAGGGAACAGACTAGGATTATGGGATATTTTTAACCACTTAAGGCCTGCATGACAGTCTATGCGATCATACAGTGCAGTGCATTAACACCCAGCAACAGCACAGACCGTCATGGACTGAAACTCCCATTCTGGGCCGCACAGTGCTAAAAATTGAGGAATTTGCTGTCGATGACTGACAAGCTAGACAGAGCAGGAAAACTTAACTGCACTCTTACTGTGCGGGTGATCAATGTGACAACCTAACAATCAAATATGCACAATTTCAGTATTAATCAATAATACACCTCTAGTGATATACGAAGTGTAAAAGTCAGAGAATCAGAGTACATTCAAGATATATAAGAGGATATTTGGGGTGATGCCGCAGAAATAGTGGCTAGGTGGAGTAGAGGTAACATCACTGCTCTGTAACCATGGAGACTGTAGAGACACAGGTTTGAATCCTTCCAGAGCACCTCTCCAGTAATTATCCTTGGGCAAGACACCCAACGGTACTTAGTCACCAGGATACACCTGAAAAACTAGAGAAATCTCAATTTATCCTTCCTGGTAAAATCCTCCCCAAAAAAAAATAATAGAAGGCCAGGGAATGATGAGGATCAAAAACATCTGGGGGGGGCGTCGAATTTTGACAGACCTGATCCAAAATGTCCATTGTATAGATTATAGAAATGCTATGAGGCATTTATTCAATGATGGATATGGAGAAGCCATCGATCTTTCAGGAAAGTCCGAGAAAGGAACTGGGAGCTTGTCTGAGCATGGCCCATACGCTCCATGTTCCTGATGGCCCCGAGTCATTTGTGAGTGCATTTAGTTTGTTCATTCCAGAAGTAAAAGGGATGTAAATATTCGCTACCACTTTATGTGACAACTAGGTGTAAAGCCTGCCCAGAGGGCAGTCTATTGATAAGTGTGGTGCATTGTGCTTGGTTCTGTGCTCTGTGCCGTTTATTCTGTTGTGCTCGGCTCTGTGCCGTCTATGGTACTGTGCTCGGCTCTGTGCCGTTTTTATTGTGCTCGGCTCTGTGCCGTTTTTATTGTGCTCGGCTCTGTGGCGTTTTTAGTGTGCTCGGCTATGTGGCGTTTATTCTGTTTTGCGTTTATACTGCCCCTGCTCATGGATATATGCCCCAACACGTGGATATTGCCCCAACACGTGGATATTGCCCCAGCACGTGGATATTGCCCCAGCACGTGGATACTGCCCCAGCACGTGGATACTGCCCCAGCTCGTGGATACTGCCCCAGCTCGTGGATACTGCCCCAGCACGTGGATACTGCCCCAGCACGTGGATACTGCCCCAGCTCGTGGATACTGCCCCAGCTCGTGGATATTGCCCCAGCACGTGGATGGATACTGCCCCAGCACGTGGATACTGCCCCAGCACGTGGATATTGCCCCAGCTCGTGGATATTGCCCCAGCACGTGGATACTGCCCCAGCACGTGGATATTGCCCCAGCACGTGGATATTGCCCCAGCACGTGGATACTGCCCCAGCACGTGGATATTGCCCCAGCACGTGGATACTGCCCCAGCACGTGGATGGATACTGCCCCAGCTCGTGGATATACTGCCCCAGCTCGTGGATATTGGCCCCCAGCTCATGGATATGGCCCCCCAGCTCGTGGATATACTCACCTACATCGGCCCTCCAGCGATGGCGGTCCCGCTTCCAGCGTCCTCTCTCTCTCTCTGCGTTGGTCGCCGGGATGACGTCACGAAAGCCTTTGACCCCCGGGGTCAAAGGCTTTCGTGACGTCATACCGGCGACCAACGGAGAGAGAGAGAAGACGCTGGAAGCGGGACCGCCATCGCTGGAGGAGCTAAGGGCTCACCGATGTAGGTGAGTATGTGTGGAACCGGTGGAGGACTCGAGGCCGATGTAGGTGAGTATGTGCTCTACACACACACACCCTGCTTCTAGGCCCAAGCCAAGCCGGGGGCTCGCCTAAGCTTGGATACCGGCCGAGCAAGCAGGGTGTGTGTGTGTAGAGCACATACTCACCTACATCGGCCTCGAGTCCTCCACCGGTTCCACACATACTCACCTACATCGGCCCTTAGCTCCTCCAGCGATGGCGGTCCCGCTTCCAGCGTCCTCTCTCTCTCCGTTGCTCGCCAGGATGACGTCACGAAAGCCTTTGACCCCCGGGGTCAAAGGCTTTCGTGACGTCATTCCGGCGAACAACGGAGAGAGAGAGGATGCTGCAAGCGGACCGCCATCGCTGGAGGAGCTAAGGGCCGATGTCGGTGAGTATGTGTTAGGCAACATCGGCCCTGAGCTCCAGCGCTGACCTCCTCCGGCCAAGCAGGCTGCTCGGCCGGCCTCTACGCTTAGGCGAGTCCCCGGCTCGGCTGGGCCTGTAGGCCCAATCCAAGCCGGGGGCTCGTCTGAACCTGGAGGCCCGCCTAGCAGCCTGCTCGGCCGGAGGAGGTCACCGCTGGAGCTCAGGGCCGATTTGGTGGAGTATGTTTTGGAATTTAGGCCCTGAGCTCCAGCGGTGACCTCCTCCGGCTGTCGCTGGCTGCTCGGCGGGCCTCTAGGCTTAGGCGAGTCCCCGGCTCGGCTGGGCCTGTAGGCCCAAGCCAAGCCGGGGGCTCGCCTGAACCTGGAGCCCGCCTAGCAGCCTGCTCGGCCGGAGGAGGTCACCGCTGGAGCTCAGGGCCGATTTGGTGGAGTATGTTTTGGGAATTTAGGCCCTGAGCTCCAGCGGTGACCTCCTCCGGCTGTCGCTGGCTGCTCGGCGGGCTCTAGGCTTAGGCGAGTCCCCGCTCGGCTGGGCCTGTAGGCCCAAACCAAGCCGGGGGCTCGCCTGAACCTGGAGGCCCGCCTAGCAGCCTGCTCGGCCGGAGGAGATCACCGCTGGAGCTCAGGGCCGATTTGGTGGAGTATGTTTTGGGAACTTTGGCCCCGATCCTCCAGCGGTGACCGTCCTCCGGCTGCCGCTGGGTGCTCGGCGGGCTCTAGGCTTAGGCGAGTCCCCGGCTCGGCTGGGCCTGTAGGCCCAAACCGAGCCGGGGGCTCGCCTAAGCCTAGAGGCCCGCCGAGCACCCAGCGGCAGCCGGAGGAGGTCACCGCTGGAGCTCAGGGCCGAGTTAGGGGAGTATGTTTTGGAACTTCGGCCCCGATCCTCCAGCGGTGACCTCCTCCGGCTGCCGCTGGCTGCTCGGCGGGCCTCTAGGCTTAGGCGAGTCCCCGGCTCGGCTGGGCCTGTAGGCCCAAACCGAGCCGGGGGCTCGCCTAAGCCTAGAGGCCCGCCGAGCAGCCAGCGGCAGCCGGAGGAGGTCACCGCTGGAGCTCAGGGCCGATTTAGGGGAGTATGTTTTGGAACTTCGGCCCCGATCCTCCAGCGGTGACCTCCTCCGGCTGCCGCTGGCTGCTCGGCGGGCCTCTAGGCTTAGGCGAGTCCCCGGCTCGGCTGGGCCTGTAGGCCCAAACCGAGCCGGGGGCTCGCCTAAGCCTAGAGGCCCGCCGAGCAGCCAGCGGCAGCCGGAGGAGGTCACCGCTGGAGCTCAGGGCCGATTTAGGGGAGTATGTTTTGGAACTTCGGCCCCGATCCTCCAGCGGTGACCACCTCCGGCTGCCGCTGGGTGCTCGGCGGGCCTCTAGGCTTAGGCGAGTCCCCGGCTCGGCTGGCCTGTAGGCCCAAACCGAGCCGGAGGCTCGCCTAAGCCTAGAGGCCCGCCGATCAGCCAGCGGCAGCCGGAGGACGGTCACCGCTGGAGGATCGGGGCATCTGGCCGTGTAAACACACGGGTAGCTGCGCGCGGCTCGTGCCGTTTCTTTTTTTTTTCACGCGGCCGGCACGCGCAGCTACCTGTGTGTTTTAACGGCCGCTTTCAAATGTCCGTCGCGCATGCGCAGACGGCTTTTAGCGACGGACAGTTTTAGGCTTACTCAATTATAGTATAGATGTTCCACAGAGCAAAAGGCCAAAGCCGAAGCTGAAGAGAGAGAGAGACGATTGGTAGAGGAGAAGAACCGAAAGCTGCAGGAGACCATGGAGTTTGAGAAGAGGAACCGAGAAGAGCAGCTGCAACTTCTTAATCAGAAGCACGACCAGGAAAAACAGAGAATGAAAGCAGAGAATGATTGGATGATCAAACAGAAGCAAATGGTAAAGTCAGAAACAACACTAACCCCATCACTGTCAAACACTTTTTTGTTGAAGAAACAATATGAGCCTAACATTTCTTGGAAGCTTGGATTGTGTAGTTAACAATTAAATGTTGGGTAAAATGGCAATATTGCACGGAACTTGCTATTCTGAGATTGTTAAAAGATGACACTTTTTTTTAAAAATGTGCACGTTTTAAATTTGTCATGTAATTGATTTTCCTTGCCAAGTATCTGGTCGGCGCTGCAGGGGTCATAGGGTCAGGACAGACAGGTCCCCCTACAGCAGTGGTCAGCAACCCGCGGCTCCGGAGCCGCGTGCGGCTCTTTCATCGCCATGCTGCGGCTCCCGGGATGGTGCTCATGCTAGGGCGCAGACAACCCCGACCTGGAGCATCCCCACACTCCGCCGGCCACTGTCACTGGGATCTATCACCATCACCACGCTGTGCGCTTGCTCTTGGCACAGCGTAATGGAAGATGTTGGCTCGTGGTGGTTGTCCAATAGTGTGCTAATACTAATAATACATGGGGGGCTGAGGGTTATAAATTTATACATGGGGGCCTGGGGGTTATTAATTTATACATAGGGAGACACTTGAGGAGTATTATACATAGAAACATAGAAAAATGTCGGCAGATAAGAACCTTTCGGCCCATCTAGTCTGCCCAATTACATGGATACTTAACCTGGATTTATCTTTTCTTTAGGATAGCCTTATGCCTATCCCATGCTTGCTTAAATTCAATTACTGTTTTGGCCTCTACCACTTCTACTGGAAGACTGTTCCATGCATCCACCACCCTCTCAGTAAAATAATGCTTCCTGATGTTACTTTTAAACCTTTGCCCTCTAATCTAAGACTATGTCCTCTTGTTTTGCTATTTTGTTTCCTTTTAAATATACTCCCTTCCTCTACTTGTGGATTCCCTTTACGTATTTAAATGTTTCTATCATATCTCCTCTGTCTCGTCTTTTTTTCCAAGCTGTACATGTTAAGATCATTAAGCCTGTCTTGGTAACTTTTCTCCTTCAAGCCGTACACCAATTTAGTAGCCCTTCTCTGAACTCTAAGATGTCTATATCCTTCTGGAGATACGGTCTCCAGTACTGCACACAGTACTCCAAGTGAGGTCTCACCAGTGCTCTGTACAGTGGCATGAGCACTTCCCTTTTCCTACTGCTAATACCTCTCCCTACACAACCAAGCATTCTGCTAGCATTTCCTGCTGCTCTATTACATTGACTACTTACCCTTAGATCCTCTGAAATAATAACCCTAAATCCTTTCCTCAGATGTTGAGGTTAGGACTGTATCAATATTCTATATTCAGCCCTTGGGTTTTTACGTCCCAGGTGCATTATCTTGCACTTATCCACATTAAAACTCAATTGCCACAACTCCGACCATTTTTTTAGTTTACCTAAATCATTTGTCATTTGGCTGATCCCTCCAGGAACGTGGTGGGGCTGGGGTTATTCATTTATACATGGGTACTGGGGGTTATTATATATGGGGAACCTGGGTGAGTATTATATATGGGGGTCCTGGGTGAGTATTATATATATGTGGGAACCTGGGGATTATTATATATGTGGGGCCTGGTGGGGCTAATATTTATGGGGAGAAGAAATTTAATAATTATAAATAAATGGCATCATTCATGGCATGGCTGCATTAAGCTCTCGAGCAGAGTCCTCCCTCCTACTGTTCTGTGGGTTTTGTGTATGGATATACAGGTGCATCTCAATAAATTAGAACGTCATGGAAAAGTTAATTTATTTCATTAATTCAACTCAAATTGTGAAGTTTGTGTATTATGTAAATTCAATGCACACATACTGAAGTATTTTAAAGTCTTTGGTTCTTTTAGTTGTGATGATTTGGCTCATATTTAACAAAAACCCACCTCAAAAAATTAGAATACTTCATAAGACCAATAAAAAAAGCATTTTTAGTGAATTGTTGGCCTTCTGGAAAGTGTGTTAATTTACTGTAAATGTACTCAATACTTGGTAGGGGCTCCTTTTGCTTTAATTACTGCCTGAATTTGGCGTGGCATGGAGGTGATCAGTCTGTGGCACTGCTGAGGTGCTATGGAAGCCCAACTTTCTTTGACAGTGGCCTTCAGCTCATCTGCGTATTTTGGTCTCTTGTTTCTCATTTCCCCCTTGACAATATCCCATAGATTCTCTATGGGGTTCAGGTCCGGTGAGTTTGCTGGCCAGTCAAGCAAACCAACACCATGGTCATTTAACCAACTTTTGGTGCTTTTGGCAGTGTGGGCAGGTGCCAAATCCTGTTGGAAAATGAAATCATCTTTAAAAAGCAGGTCAGCAGAAGAAAGCATGAAGTGCTCTAAAATCTCTCGTTAAACGGGTGAAGGGACTTTGGTTTTCAAAAAAACACAGTGGACCAACACCAGCAGATGACATTGCACCCTAAATCATCACAGACTGTGGAAACTTAACACTGGACATCAAGCAACTTGGGCTATGAGCTTCTCCATACTTTCTCCAGACTCTAGAACCTTGGTTTCCAAATGAAATACAAAACTTGCTCTCATCTGAAAAGAGGACTTTGGACCACTGAGCAACAGTCCAGTTCTTCTTCTCCTTAGCCCAGGTAAGACGGCTCCAATGTTGTCTGTGGTTCAGGAGTGGCATAACAAGAGGAATATGACAATTGTAGCCAAATTCTTTGACAAGTCTGTGTGTGGTGGCTCATGATGCTTTACCCCAGCCCCAGTCCATTCCTTGAGAAGTTCACCCAAATTCATGAATTGATTTTGCTTGGCAAGTCTTTGGAGGCTGCGGTTCTCTCGTTGGTTGTGCATCTTTTTCTTCCACTCAACTTTCTGTTAACATGCTTGGATACAGCACTCTGAACAGCCAGCTTCTTTGGCAATGAATGTTTGTGGCTTACCCTCCTTGTGAAGGGCGTCAATGATTGTCTTCTGGACAACTGTCAGATCAGCAGTCTTCCCCACGATTGTGTAGCCCAGTGAACCAAACTGAGAGACCATTTTGAAGGCTCAGGAAACCTTTGCAGCTGTTTTGAGTTGATTAGCTGATTGACATGTCAACATATTCTAATTTGTTGAGATAGTGAATAGGTGGGTTTTTGTTAAATGTGAGCAAAATCATCACAATTAAAAAGACCCAAAGACTTAAACTACTTCAGTCTGTGTGCATTGAATTTATTTAATACACAAGTTTCACAATTTGAGTTGGATTAATAAAATAAATGAACTTTTCGCGACATTCAAATTTATTGAGATGCACCTGTATGTTTGGTCTCTCCCATTGTACAGCGCTACAGAATTTGTTGGCGCTTTATAAATACTTGTAACTGTAATGAATTGAAATATATATTTTTTTTATACTAATGACATGGAGATTGATTTTTTTTAAAAAAATATTAAAAGTTTTAGTTTAGAGTACCCCTCCCCACCCATAGCATAAAGTTAAAAAACGATATATGCAGTGTTATCTTCATTTTAGATGTCAAAAGGGGTTTGCGGCTCCCAGTGTTTTCTTTTTTGCGGGAAATGGGTCCAAATGGCTCTTTGAGTGTTTAAGGTTGCAGACCCCTGCCCTACAGGGACAGGCTCTTGGTGGGAGGGTGGGTTTGGACAGCAGAGTAAAATTGGGGCTGAGGGTGTTGGTGGATGGTTGCTGCTGTGTGAAGAAAGAAGTTTCAGGATTACAGAGAGTGGGCTGTGTGTCAGGTATTTACAACATGGGGAGGTGATGGGGATCTAGAGCTAAAACTCCTGTTACTGGTGACCAGCTGGGATGTCCACTTCGAAGACATTTACACATTGTTTTACATTTTAGAAACCCTGTCCTTGCACAGTAAATGCCAATAAGCCGAAGAAAGCCTCGTTCATTTATTGTCCTCTTAAAATGATTTTGGATGATTTGATGTTGGAAATTAAATCTGACGCTTATCTGAAAAGTAGATTCACTCCAACGTGTGTGTTTTTGATCTATTGCGCAGGAAATGGAGCAGATGCAGAACGAAGGGATGAAAAAGCAATATGAAATGCTGGAATATCAGATCGAGCAGCTGAAGAAGCAAAATGAGGCGTCCAATCAGGGATCTTTCCTGGGCAATTTAGTTTCTGCAGTCTTACCCGGGGGATTGACTCCTATTATTAAGAAAATAATGAATTAATAAAATATCAGATTATACCCGTCTGGAGCCGAGAAGACGATGCAAAATGCAATATGCAAATTCAAGAACTCTATGTTGTTTTGTTTAAGAACGTTTTGCTTTGGGTCGTTTTGTGCAGCGTGTCTGTCTCATGCTAAAGGAAATAGCGAAGGCAAATTGTGAATAAAGAAGAAAAACCAAAACGCTGTGCTTGTAGAAACATATAAATGGAGCAATGTTACGAGCTTTACTGGCATTTGTTACATATCACTTGTATTTCCCCTGCTGTAGTTTTATTAATATATGTATTGCTTTGCGTGCTGTCACTGCGCTCTGTAGGGGACACGTGATTAATGTGATCTTATAGTGCACTTCTGTATAGCTTATATACCCACCTGTGAGAGTGTCGCATGTCACGGGGCGGTGCGTGAGCTCCCTGACAGCAGCACTGTTTGCGATGTAGAGTTGCTGTAAGGTAAATGACAACAATTATCTGATGTCAATAATTTCCATTCGGTCTATGAAAAACAAAGACATTGGTTGGCCGGATGTTGAAAAGGATGACATTATAATATAATCAATTAGTTGAGGTAACGAAGTGAGACAGGTAGAGGTCATACTACATATACACACACCGCCGAAAATGTTGGTTCATTTTATTTTGGAAAATGTCAGAATCTTCCAAATTTGCCAACTTGGATTGAGTCGAAATTTCGTACAAATATGAAAATTCTTGGAAATATCTGAAATTTAGCAAGTGTGTATTGTTAGCCCCTATACCCCCTCTATACCTCTCTCTATACCTATACCCTCTCTAAACCCACCTCTTTGCATCCTCCAACCCTCCCCTTCAACAATGAACAATGGTGCTGTAATAACTCATCTTGTCATTGCCCACACCAGGAGCAAAGTGCAGGTGATGACACAATGCGTAATTTTGCGCTGGTCTTCTAAGGCTAGGGTCAGACTAACGCATTTTTCACGTTGTCCGTGAAAATGTGCGTTCGAAGAATGGACGTATTTTTTCACGGAATACGCAATAGCGGTCATACGATGCGCAGTTTCATCCGTGATTTTGTACGGATCATCAATAAAACACTTCTTGCATCTGGACGTTATGTTGGCCGGACATTAGCAGCGTCTGATGTCTCCAATTCACGCACACACGCCGCTAGCGGACGCAGCGCACTCTGTACGTCAGTACTAGTGGTTTAACGTTCTCGAAAAAATGCGTTCATTTTCCACTTGCGTTGCGCAGCCGGACTTTTGTGCGACCGTACTTCGTATATTGGCCGTTATTGCCCGTCATCTGCTGCTAGCACGGCCGTGATTAAGTGCGCCAGAACGCGCGTTCGCACTGCCTCAGTCTGACCCTAGCCTTAAATGTAAGGGCCCTATAATGTCCCTACATGTAAAACAGGGACACTAAGGGGAAATATTAGGCATCCGCTAATCTCCCCTTAGCGTCCCCGTCTTACCTGTAGATTATGGGGCAGGTGCTGAGTCCAGCAGTCTGCCCAGTAGCGGCCACTAGGGCACGATGCTCGGGGCAGCGCTAAAGAGGGAAATTGTATCAAATCCAAAACTTTTTTTAAGGATGTTGATGCAAACACCTACATTGATTATACAAGTTGCCATCACTCGACTTGGCTTAAAGGTGTTCCTAAAGGACAGTTTGTTCGATTACGACGCAATTGCACAGATATAGAAACCTTTAAAGAACAGGCGATTACCCTTAAAAAAGATTTCTTAGAGAAGAGCTATAAAGAAGTAGATCTAGATAACACCATCTCTAACATAATGCAATAAGATCGTGAGGACCCAAGACCCAGATAGAAGGGGAGGAGGTTTGATTTATTTGTAATTTTAGTAGTAAAGCAAATAATATTAAAAAAAATTTAAGAAACACTAGCATATTTTAAGAAACGATAGTGATCTAGTAGACTATATAGGAACGACACCTAAAATAGTATTTAGAGGAACCAAGAATGTAAAATCTAGCCTAGTCCATAGCAAAACTAAAAAGAAATATAGTATTAATAATCACTTTGGACTTAAGGAGGGCTTCTATCATTGTGGCCTATGTTTGTCTTGCAGATCTACTGGAAATAAAAAGAAACATACAAGCTCCTATTTTAACCATAAACAAAATAAAATAGTTAAGATAGGTGGCATCCTAAACTGCTGCTCGAAGAATGTTATTTATATGTTGGAATGCCCTTGCGGCCTATGTTATATAGGACGCACTAAGAGGGCTTTTAATGTTAGAGTAGCTGAACACGTTAGGAAGATTAGGAATAATTTTGAGAAACATTCAGTTTGTGAATTGAGGTGATCTGTGTCTTGTCACTGCCACGCAGTATTTTGGGGGTCAGCAATTTCTACAAAATATTTGTGAATTGAGGTGATCTGTGTCTTGTCACTGCCAGTGCCACGCAGTATTTTGGGTGTCAGTAATTGCTATAAAATTTTTGGGAATTGAGGTGATCTGTGTCTTGTCACTGCCACGCAGTATTTTGGGGGGGTCAGTAATTTCTACAAAATATTTGGGAATTGAGGTAACCTGTATCTTGTCACTGCCAGCAGCAACTATTTTGGGGGGTCAGTAATTTCTACAAAATATTTGGGAATTAAGGTAATCTGTGTCTTGTCACTGCCACCCATCAGGGGGTCTCACTAATTTATAGGAGGTTTCTGGGAATTGTAATCTGTGTCTTCTCACTGCCAGCTATCAGGGGGTCGCACATGCTTCTAGCACATTTCTGCGAATAGTAATCTTTTTTTGTCACTGTTGCCAGCTATCAGGGGGTCCTATCAGGGGGTCTCACTGACTTGTAGGTAGTTTCTGGGAATTGTAACTTGGGTCTTGTCACTGGCACCCATCAGGGGGTCTCACTGATTCATAGGAGGTTTCTGGGAATTATAATCTGTGTCTTGTCACTGGCTGCCAGCTATTAGGGTGCCTCACTGAATTATACCAGAGTTCTGGAATTCTTTAATCTTTATACCAGAGTTGAATCAGAGTTCTGTATATATTTTAATTATATATCACTCACCATGTCAGAAAGACCAAAAATGGCAGGCAGACGCTCCCAGACACAGATAAGTGGGCAAGCAGCCTCTGTGTCGGGAGGCTGTGCCTCTGGTCGCGGTGGACGTGGTGCATCCTCTGCAGGGGCACGCTTGTCCTTTCTAACTGGTGCTGGCCATCTTAAGCAGCAGCAACATACAGAGGATTTGGTGGATTGGCTAACCAGGCTATCCTCATCCTCCGAGTCCTCTGCCAGCCAGGCTTGTAGTGCTTTACAGTCCACCTCAGCTACCAAAACATCTAATGCAGCCTCCATGTCCACAGCTACTCCTGCCGTAGTCTCACTATCACACACGGAGGAGTCAGCTGAATTGTTTGACTACAATGACAGTGACATGCTGTTTGAGGATGCGCAGCAAGTACAGTGCTCTGATTCAATCTCTGAGGTTGAGGAAGGGAGTATAATCAACCTAGAGGAAGGGAGTGCCAGTGATGACACACAAATAACTGGCATTCATGTTGCCCCAGAAGCTGCAGCCTACTGCCAAGTTGGCTCCAGTGACGAGGAGATAGGGGGTGATGACAATGATGATGAGGTCACTGACTCCACCTGGGTGCATGATCAAACAGAGGAGTCAAGTGAGGAGGAGGCACAACAAACACAAGGCACAACATCCTCTATGACCAACCAGAGCACTAGCCAGTCCAAGGCATCAGATGTCAGAGCTGCTCAGGTGCAGAGCGCTGTTGTCTCAAAGCACACATCCAGGAACTCTGCTGTCTGGGAGTTCTTTAAGAAATGTGCAGCAGACCCCACCGTTGCTATTTGTAATCTATGTCAGATGAGGCTCAGATGGGAAAGACACCGGATGCTTGGGTACCACGTGCTTGAGGCGACATATGACCACCTGCCGCACATCCCGTTGGCGCAAAACTTTGCATAGGTCCTCCTCCTCCTCATCTGTCTCTACCCCCACTATATGTCCTGCCATGTCATTGCCTACAACCTCCACTGACAGGGATGATGCTACAGTAATGGATGTACCAGCTCCTTTCTCACAATGTGACAGCATCCCATCAGCTGAAGATTTACGCAGTCAGATTACGTTGCCCCAGCTGCTGCAGCGAAAGAAAAAATATAGTCCCAACCATCCCTCTCTGACATATCTCAAATCCTTAATAACCTACTTGCCCAAAACCAAAAAAGTGAACTGCTGGTCCTCGGTGATTTTAATACAGATTGGCTAAATCCTAAAAACAATAAACACTGCACACTGTTTAAAACTTTGCAGCTAACTCAATTAACCTCCTCCCCCACTCGCATTAATATGAAAAGCCCTAACCATACCTTGCTGGACTGGATTCTCTCCTCATCTCCTCATAGAATACAGGAGGCAGGCGTTCTTGCTAATAGCTTTAGTGACCATTGCCTAGTGTATTGCGTGCGCAAAATAAAGGCCTTGAAATCTCCCGCAAAGGTAATAACCACCAGGTCTTTCAAGAAATTTATTCTTGAATCCTTCCTAAGTGATCTCAAACAGCTCCCCTGGTACAGGCTAAACCTAATCCCAGACCTAGACTGTGCAGTTGAATACTTTCAGTCTGAGCTCCTGCAAGTCTGGAATTCCCATGCCCCGCTGCGTAAAGTGCGTGTAAAAGGGGCCCATCTCCCCTGGGTTACAGCTGACCTCACGCATATGTACCAGTTTAGAGACTCCCTGTGGTCACAGTTCAAGAGTACTAGATCCATGAACGATCACTGTGAATACCGAAAATGCCGGAATGAATGCACAAAAGAAACAAAAATGGCTAAAGCCCAATACTTCAATGAAAATTTAAACAATAACCTATCAAACCCCAAAAATTTTTGGAAAATCATAAGTAACATACAAGCACCCCCCAGCCACTCCCAACCAGCTGCTTTAAAAGTAAACAACCAAACTGTACAACACCCCCTAGATGTAGCAAATGCTTTTAATAATTATTTTGTTGGATGCGCCACCACCCTCATTGCTAAGCTAGGAAATGACACGCAATCAGAAAGGCCACACGCAGGTCAGGACCCACCAACAGTGCAAAGACACCGTAACCCAGAGAAATTCAGTTTTAGGCCAGTGCCTGTCAGTGCCATCACTAAACTTCTCCATAACCAAAAAATGAAATACCAGTCTGGACCTGATCAAATCCCAGCAATGCTGCTGAAAATCAGTGCACCAGCAATTGCAAAACCTGTCGCAACCCTGATTAATGAATCACTGGCGACTGGATACATACCCAAACTCTGGAAGACTGCAAGGGTGGTACATATCCATAAAAGTGGAGACAATATATTGGTATCCAACTACCGCCCGATATCACTGCTCCCTGTCATGTCAAAAATTCTGGAAAAATGTGTCTACACTCAATTACGCGATTATTATCAGTATCAGAACTATTTAACCCCAGATCAATCAGGCTTTTGTCCAAACCATTCAACTACAACTGGCCTTTTAAAAGTTTGCAATGATATCCAAGCGGACACGGAACAAGGGAATCTAACTGGAGCCATCTTCCTTGACTTTGCCAAGGCTTTTGACACAGTAGACCATGGCATCCTATTACAAAAACTTAAAAACTCTGGTATTGGTGATAGTACGTTAACCTGGTTCCAATCATATGTGTCTGATAGGTTTCAATTTGTGTCCATTTCTGACAGCACTTCCCTTCCCCTCCCAGTCACGTGCGGTGTACCCCAAGGCTCGATACTTGGCCCCCTGCTATTCACAATATTCATAAACGATCTGCCCAATGTCTGCAAAACTTCAACTGTACACATGTACGCAGACGACACGGTAATCTATACCAGCAAACCAAATCTCCCACAGCTGGAGGCCGTGCTGCAAGAACAATTCACAGGGGTAGAAAAGTGGATCGCAAATAACAAACTTTTTCTAAATACTGACAAAACGGTTACAATGCTCTTTGGAACCGCACCTAAACTACACAAATTGCAAACACCCCATCTATGTGTTGGGACAAAATCAAATGGCACACTGACCACAGTCACCTCTCTCAAATACCTAGGTATGTGGTTAGACCCAAATCTATCTTTTGGCCCCCACATCGAAAAACTCTCATCTAAACTCTACCCCAAACTAGGTGCCCTGTACAGAAACAAATCCTGCCTGAGCCCCGCGGTAAGAAAGCAGATTGTACAACAAATGCTTATGCCAGCCATTGAATACGGAGATGTAGTGTATGCAGCCGCCCCACAAACACACCTCCAGAAACTTACTACATTGTATAACTCATTCTGTTGCTTTGTGCTACAATGTAACTACATGACCCACCATTGTGACATGTTAAAAGAACTAAACTGGCCATCACTGGAATCTAGACGCAACCTTCACCTTTCCAACCTGGTGTTTAAGAGCTTTTCTGGAAAGCTACCACCCTACCTGAATATGCTGCTTCCCCGGCAGTTCCTTCATCCTATAACCTCAGATCCAGGACCAGCACCTTACATGCAATACCACAATACAAAAAGAAAATGGCTCGATCCTCATTTTCCTACAGAGCACCACAATTATGGAATAACCTCCCAGACACCGTCAAATCTTCCCCCAGTCTAAAGTCCCTTAAGAGCTCCCTATTAGCATACCTCAATACAAAATGCACCTGTAAACATGTAACATAATGACTTTATTTCCTCCATATTTATTTTTCTGTTAATCTGTGTATTTGGTCTTGTGTTAATATCTTGCATTTTACTATTTTGTATTTCTGTAACCACTCAATGTTCTCGAACCCAGGACATACTTGAAAACGAGAGAAATCTCAATGTATCCTTCTTGGTAAAATCCTTTATAAATAAATAAATAAATCCCCAAGCACATCGTCTAATTGCGAGCTTAGCAAAATTACTCGCATTGCAGCGGCTGCCTTTCCAGCTGGTGGACTCTGCTCCCTTCCGTGAATTTGCTGAATGTGCTGTACCACAGTGGCAGGTTCCAAAATGACATTACTTTTCACGGAAGGCCATTCCAGCACTATACCAGCACGTGGAAGACAATGTTATTGAGTCATTGGGAAAGGCAGTCAACAGCAAGGTGCATGTGATTTTAGACACGTGGTCCAGCAAGCATGGACAGGGTCATTACATTTCCTTCACGGCATACTGGGTAACTCTGATTGCAGCTGGGAGAGATCCAAGACGGGGCTCTGTGCTGGAACTTGTTCATCCACCATGCCTCCAGAAAGCTGCTTGTATGAGGTCTGTCTGCTCCACTACCACCTCTCCCTCTTCCTCCTCCTCCTCCTTCTTTGTCTTTGGCGAAGTGGCAGTTAAACCGACGCGTGACAGGGGCTACGCAATGGCTCAAGCAAAAAGAAGCCATACTGTGCTTGAGCTGGTTTGTTTAAGGGACAGGAGCAACGCCGGGCAAGAAATTCTGTCAGCTCTGCAGGGGCAGGCGCAGAGATGGTTAACAACATGCCAGCTTGAGCTGGGATTGGTCATCTGTGATAATGGCAGCAACCTTCTCTCTGCCCTATGCCAGGGTAAGTTGATGCATGTACCATGCCTAGCACACATCCTAAATCTGGTGGTACAGCGTTTCCTAACCAGGTACCCAGGGCTGGCAGAGCTTCTCACTCAGGCCAGAAAAGTCTGCAGACGGTCATTCCCAGCAAGTGTTCACCTGGCAGAAATTCAAAGAGAATTCCACCTTCCCAGAAACCGTCTGATCTGTGACATGCCCACCAGCTGGAACTCGACATTAGCAATGCTGCAGCGTCTGCACAAGCAGCAGAGGGCCATCAACGAGTACCTGTGTGAGTATGGCACAAGGACAGGTTCAGGTCAACTTGTTTTTTTCCCCCCCGCAGTGGCTGATGATCAAAGATGCATGCACTGTACTGTCACCGTTTGAGGAGGCAACAAGAATGGTGAGCAGGGACAGTGCATGCATCAGTGACACAATCCCTTTAGAGTTCCTGCTGGAGCACACTCTGCAGGGAATTATAGATGTGGCTCTAGAGGCAGAGCGGCGGGATGAAGAGGAGGCCTTCCCTAGCTCTGAAGGCCCCAGTCTTTCCGCAGACAGCATTCCAGCGGGTCCTCCTCAGATCAGACAGGAGGAAGATGAGGAGGAGGAATATTTAAGTAGTGGGGGCATTGAAGGTGGGGATTCCTCAAGGGAGGGTTTTGTGTGCCCAGAGACACAAGGACTAGTACGTGGCTGGGAGGAGGACGTGCACGATGGGGTCATCCTCCTCATTGACTAGGAAGACTCGGAAGCTAATGCCACCTCCAGCATACGCTGCATGGGCTCCCTTATCCTGCTAAACCTGCTAAAGGACCCCAGGATTCGTGCTATCAAGGAGAGGGATCATTACTGGTTGGCAACCCTTCTTGATCCACGATACAAAGGTAAAGTTGCAGAGTTCATCCGGCCCGCACAGAGGGAGCACGGGATGAAAAAACTTGAGGACGCTCTAAAGCAACACTTGTGTAACACCTTTCCAGGCACTGGTAGGTTACCAAGTGATGACACAGTTGCTTCTGAGGCTGCGGATGATCAGAGGAATAGTGCTGAAGGTCGGGCCGCTTGTCTGAAGCCTTTTTAAATTTTTTTAGTCCACGACGCCCAGGGACGTCAAATTTAGGCACCCATTGCCAGCGTCTTCACCATATGGTGCAGGACTACCTAGGGGCAAGGGCAGACCTGGCTTACTGGGTTTTGAGATTGGATCACTGGCCAGAACTTAGCCAATATGCTATGCAGCTATTACGTTGCACTTCATCTAGCGTGCTTTCTGAAAGGACGTTCAGTGCCGCTGGAGGTTTTGTCACAGACAAAAGAGTGCGTCTGTCCACCGACTCTGTAGACCGGCTGACATTTATAAAACTGAATCAGTCCTGGATCAGCAGCTATCAATCCCCTGATGGTGATGTAATGGAAAAGATCGAGGATGTCTTCTGAATTCACAAAACCTCCAGCACTGAACTCTTCCACAATACCACAAAAGGGGTACGGTGTGAAGGCACTTGCTGCCATGAAAGGCACAATATTTGGGTGCACTGACTCCTTTACCAGATTCATATCTTTTTAATATAGGACCGCATGGTCCACCCCTGCACTCTTCCACAATACCACAGAGGGTTACTGTATGATGATGGCACTTGTTGGCCTGGCACCAAAAGCACAATATCTGGGTACACTGATGCCTTTACCAGATTAATATCTTTTTAATATAGGACCGCATGGTCCACCCCTGCACTCTTCCACAATACCACAGAGGGGTTACTGTACGATGGCACTTGCTGGCCTTGCACCAAAAGCACAATATCTGGGTGCACTGACGCTGCCCTTTACCAGATTCATATCTTTTTAATATAGGACCGCATGGTCCACCCCTGCACTCTTCCACAATACCACAGAGGGGTTACTGTATGATGGCACTTGCTGGCCTGGCACCAAAAGCACAATATCTGAGTGCACTGAATCCTTTACCAGATTCATATCTTTTTAATATAGGACCGCATGGTCCACCCCTGCACTCTTCCACAATACCACAAAGGGGTTACTGTATGATGATGGCACTTGTTGGCCTGGCACCAAAAGCACAATATCTGGGTACACTGACGCCTTTTCCAGATTCATATCTTTTTAATATAGGACCGCATGGTCCACCCCTGCATTCTTCCACAATACCACAAAGGGATTACTGTATGATGATGGCACTTGTTGGCCTGGCACCAAAAGCACAATATCTGGATACACTGACGCCTTTACCAGATTCATATTTTTTATATAGGACCGCATGGTCCACCCCTGCACTCTTCCAAATACCACAGAAGGGTTTCTGTATGATGATGGCTTGCTGGCCTGGTACCAAAAGCACAATATCTGGGTGCACTGGTGCTGCCCTTTACCAGATTCATATCTTTTTAAAATAGGACCGCATGGTCCACCCCTGCACTCTTCCACAATACCACAGAGGGGTTACTGTTCAATGGCACTTGCTGGCCATGTCACTAAAAGCACAATATCTGTGTGCACTGATGCTGCCCTTTACCAGATTGATATCTTTTTAAAATAGGACCGCATAGTCCACCCCTGTAGTCTTCCACAATACCACAGAGGGGCTACTGTATGATGGCACTTGCTGGCCTGGCACCAAAAGCACAATTTCTGGGTACACTGAGACCTTTACCAGATTAATATCTTTTTAATATAGGACCGCATGGTCCACCCCTGCACTCTTCCACAATACCACAGAGGGGTTACTGTACGATGGCACTTGCTGGCCTGGCACCAAAAGCACAATATCTGGGTGCACTGACGCTGCCCTTAACCAGATTCATATCTTTTTAATATAGGACCGCATGGTCCACCCCTGCACTCTTCCACAATACCACAAAGGGTTACTGTATGATGGCACTTTCTGGCTGGCACCAAAAGCACAATATCTGAGTGCACTGAATCCTTTACCAGATTCATATCTTTTTAATATAGGACCGCATGGTCCACCCCTGCACTCTTCCACAATACCACAGAAGGGTTACTGTATGATAATGGCACTTGTTGTCCTGGCACCAAAAGCACAGTATCTGGTTACACTGATGCCTTTACCGGATTCATATCTTTTTAATATAGGACCGCATGGTCCACCCCTGCACTCTTCCACAATACCACAGAGGGGTTACTGTATGATGATGGCACTTGTTGGCCTGGCATCAAAAGCACAATATCTGGATACACTGACGCCTTTCCCAGGTTCATATCTTTTTAATATAGGACCGCATGGTCCACCCCTGCACTCTTCCACAATACCACAGAGGGGTTACTGTATGATGATGGCACTTGCTGGCCTGGCACCAAAAGCACAATATCTGAGTGCACTGACTCCTTTACCAGATTCATATCTTTTTAACATAGGACCGCATGGTCCAGCCCTGCACTCTTCCACAATACCACAGAGGGGTTACTGTATGATGATGGCACTTGTTGGCCTGGCACCAAAAGCACAATCATCTGGGTACACTGACGCTTTTACCAGATTCATATCTTTTTAATATAGGACCGCATGGTCCACCCCTGCACTCTTCCACAATACCACAGGGGTTACTGTATGATGATGCACTTGTTGGCCTGGCACCAAAAGCACTATATCTGGGTACACTGACGCCTTTACCAGATTCATATCTTTTTAATATAGGACCGCATGGTCCACCCCTGCACTCTTCCACAATACCACAGAGGGGTTACTGTACGATGGCACTTGCTGGCCTGGCACCAAAAGCACAATATCTGGGTGCACTGATGCTGCCCTCTACCAGATTCATATATTTTTAATATAGGACCGCATGGTCCACCTCTGCACTCTTCCACAATACCACAGAGGGGTTACTGTATGATGGCACTTGCTTGCCTGGCACCAAAAGCACAATATATGGGTGCACTGACGCCTTTACCAGATTCATATTACTTTAATATAGGACCGCATGGTCCACCCCTGTAATCTTCCACAATTTCACAGAGGTGTTAGTGTACGATGGCACTTGCTGACCTGGCACCAAAAGCACAATATCTGGGTGCACTGACGCCTTTACCAGATTCATATCTTTTTAATATAGGACCGCATGGTCCACCCCTGCACTCTTCCACAATACCACAGAGGGGTTACTGTATGATGGCACTTGCTGGCCTGGAACCAAAAGCACAATATCAGGGTGCACTGACGCTGCCCTTTACCAGATTCATATCTTTTTAATATAGGACCGCATGGTCCACCCCTGTACTCTTCCACAATACCACAAAGGGGTTACTGTATGATGATGGCACTTGTTGGCCTGGCACCAAAAGCACTATATCTGGGTGCACTGACGCTGCCCTTTACCAGATTCATATATTTTTAATATAGGACCGCATGGTCCACCTCTGCACTCTTCCACAATACCACAGAGGGGTTACTGTATGATGGCACTTGCTTGCCTGGCACCAAAAGCACAATATATGGGTGCACTGACGCCTTTACCAGATTCATATTACTTTAATAAAGGACCGCATGGTCCACCCCTGTACTCTTCCACAATTTCACAGAGGTGTTAGTGTACGATGGCACTTGCTGACCTGGCACCAAAAGCACAATATCTGGGTGCACTGACGCCTTTACCAGATTCATATCTTTTTAATATAGGACCGCATGGTCCACCCCTGCACTCTTCCACAATACCACAGAAGGGTTACTGTACGAAGGCACTTGCTGGCCTGGCACCAAAAGCACAATATCTGGGTGCACTGACGCTGCCCTTTACCAGATTCATATCTTTTTATTTAGGACCGCATGGTCCACCCCTGCACTCTTCCATAATACCACAGAGGGTTACTGTTCGATGGCACTTGCTGGCCTGGCACCAAAAGCACAATATCTGTGTGCACTGATGCGCCTTTACCAGATTCATATCTTTGTAAATAGGACTGCATGGTCCACCCCTGAACTCTTCCACAACACCACAGAGGAGTTACTGTATGATGGCACTTGCTGGCCTGGCACCAAAAGCACAATATTTGGGTGCACTGATGCCTTTACCAGATTCATATATTTTTAATATAGGACCGCATGGTCCAACCTTGCAATCTTCCACAATTTTACAGAGGGTTTACTGTATGATGGCACTTGCTGGCCTGGCACCAAAAGTACAATATCTGGTGCACTGATGCTGCCCTTTACCAGATTCATATCTTTTAAATTTAGGACCGCATGGTCCACCCTTGCACTCTTCCACAATACCACAGAGGGGTTACTGTACGATGGCACTTGCTGGCCTGGCACCAAAAGCACAATATCTGGGTGCACTAACGCCTTTACCAGATTCATATCTTTTTAATGTAGGACCGCATGGTCCACCCCTGCACTCTTCCACAATACCACAGAGGGTTTACTGAACGATGGCACTTGCTGGCCTGGCACCAAAAGCACAATATATGGGTGCACTTACGCCTTTACCAGATTTATATCTTTTTAATATAGGACCGCATGGTCCACCCCTGCACTCTTCCACAATACCACAGAGGGGTTACTGTATGATGATGGCACTTGTTGGCCTGGCACCAAAAGCACAATATCTGGGTACACTGACACTTTTACCAGATTCATATCTTTTTAATATAGGACCGCATGGTCCACCCTTGCACTCTTCCACAATACCACAAAGGGGTTACTGTATGATGATGGCACTTGTTGGCCTGGCACCAAAAGCACAATATCTGGGTACACTGACGCCTTTACCAGATTCATATCTTTTTAATATAGGACCGCATGGTCCACCCCTGCACTCTTCCACAATACCACAGAAGGGTTTCTGTATGATGATGGCACTTGCTGGCCTGGTACCAAAAGCACAATATCTGGGTGCACTGGTGCTGCCCTTTACCAGATTCATATCTTTTTAAAATAGGACCGCATGGTCCACCCCTGCACTCTTCCACAATACCACTGAGGGGTTACTGTTCAATGGCACTGCTTGCTGGCATGTCACTAAAAGCACAATATCTGTGTGCACTGATGCTGCCCTTACCAGATTGATATCTTTTTAAAATAGGACCGCATAGTCCACCCCTGTAGTCTTCCACAATACCACAGAGGGGCTACTGTATGATGGCACTTGCTGGCCTGGCACCAAAAGCACAATTTCTGGGTACACTGAGACCTTTACCAGATTAATATCTTTTTAATATAGGACCGCATGGTCCACCCCTGCACTCTTCCACAATACCACAGAGGGGTTACTGTACGATGGCACTTGCTGGCCTGGCACCAAAAGAACAATATCTGGGTGCACTGACGCTGCCCTTAACTAGATTCATATCTTTTTAATATAGGACCGCATGGTCCACCCCTGCACTCTTCCACAATACCACAAAGGGGTTACTGTATGATGGCACTTTCTGGCCTGGCACCAAAAGCACAATATCTGAGTGCACTGAATCCTTTACCAGATTCATATCTTTTTAATATAGGACCGCATGGTCCACCCCTGCACTCTTCCACAATACCACAGAAGGGTTACTGTATGATAATGGCACTTGTTGTCCTGGCACCAAAAGCACAGTATCTGGTTACACTGATGCCTTTACCGGATTCATATCTTTTTAATATAGGACCGCATGGTCCACCCCTGCACTCTTCCACAATACCACAGAGGGGTTACTGTATGATGATGGCACTTGTTGGCCTGGCACCAAAAGCACAATATCTGGGTACACTGAAGCCTTTACCAGATTCATATCTTTTTAATATAGGACCGCATGGTCCACCCCTGCACTCTTCCACAATACCACAAAGGGGTTACTGTATGATGATGGCACTTGTTGGCCTGGCACCAAAAGCACAATATCTGGGTACACTGACGCCTTTACCAGATTCATATCTTTTTAATATAGGACCGCATGGTCCACCCCTGCACTCTTCCACAATACCACTGAGGGGTTACTGTTCAATGGCACTTGCTGGCCATGTCACTAAAAGCACAATATCTGTGTGCACTGATGCTGCCCTTTACCAGATTGATATCTTTTTAAAATAGGACCGCATAGTCCACCCCTGTAGTCTTCCACAATACCACAGAGGGGCTACTGTATGATGGCACTTGCTGGCCTGGCACCAAAAGCACAATTTCTGGGTACACTGAGACCTTTACCAGATTAATATCTTTTTAATATAGGACCGCATGGTCCACCCCTGCACTCTTCCACAATACCACAAAGGGGTTACTGTATGATGATGGCACTTGTTGGCCTGGCATCAAAAGCACAATATCTGGATACACTGACGCCTTTCCCAGGTTCATATCTTTTTAATATAGGACCGCATGGTCCACCCCTGCACTCTTCCACAATACCACAGAGGGGTTACTGTATGATGATGGCACTTGCTGGCCTGGCACCAAAAGCACAATATCTGAGTGCACTGACTCCTTTACCAGATTCATATCTTTTTAACATAGGACCGCATGGTACAGCCCTGCACTCTTCCACAATACCACAGAGGGGTTACTGTATGATGATGGCACTTGTTGGCCTGGCACCAAAAGCACAATATCAGGGTGCACTGACGCTGCCCTTTACCAGATTCATATCTTTTTAATATAGGACCGCATGGTCCACCCCTGCACTCTTCCACAATACCACAAGGGGTTACTGTATGACGATGGCACTTGTTGGCCTCACCAAAAAGCACTATATCTGGGTGCACTGACGCGCCTTTACCAGATTCATATATTTTTAATATAGGACCGCATGGTCCACCTCTGCACCCTTCCACAATACCACAGAGGGGTTACTGTATGATGGCACTTGCTTGCCTGCACCAAAAGCACAATATATGGGTGCACTGACACCTTTACCAGATTCATATTACTTTAATATAGGACCGCATGGTCCACCCCTGTACTCTTCCACAATTTCACAGAGGTGTTAGTGTACGATGGCACTTGCTGACCTGGCACCAAAAGCACAATATCTGGGTGCACTGACGCCTTTACCAGATTCATATCTTTTTAATATAGGACCGCATGGTCCACCCCTGCACTCTTCCACAATACCACAGAAGGGTTACTGTACGAAGGCACTTGCTGGCCTGGCACCAAAAGCACAATATCTGGGTGCACTGACGCTGCCCTTTACCAGATTCATATCTTTTTAATTTAGGACCGCATGGTCCACCCCTGCACTCTTCCATAATACCACAGAGGGGTTACTGTTCGATGGCACTTGCTGGCCTGGCACCAAAAGCACAATATCTGTGTGCACTGATGCTGCCCTTTACCAGATTCATATCTTTGTAAAATAGGACTGCATGGTCCACCCCTGAACTCTTCCACAACACCACAGAGGGGTTACTGTATGATGGCACTTGCTGGCCTGGCACAAAAGCACAATATATGGGTGCACTGATGCCTTTACCAGATTCATATATTTTTAATATAGGACCGCATGGTCCAACCCTGCAATCTTCACAATTTTACAGAGGGTTTACTGTATGATGGCACTTGCTGGCCTGGCACAAAAGCACAATATCTGGGTGCACTGATGCTGCCCTTTACCAGATTCATATCTTTTAAATTTAGGACCGCATGGTCCACCCTTGCACTCTTCCACAATACCACAGAGGGGTTACTGTACGATGGCACTTGCTGGCCTGGCACCAAAAGCACAATATCTGGGTGCACTAACGCCTTTACCAGATTCATATCTTTTTAATGTAGGACCGCATGGTCCACCCCTGCACTCTTCCACAATACCACAGAGGGGTTACTGAACGATGGCACTTGCTGGCCTGGCACCAAAAGCACAATATATGGGTGCACTTACGCTTTACCAGATTTAAATCTTTGTAATATAGGACCGCATGGTCCACCCCTGCACTCTTCACAATACCACAGAGGGGTTACTGTATGATGATGGCACTTGTTGGCCTGGCACCAAAAGCACAATATCTGGGTACACTGACACTTTTACCAGATTCATATCTTTTTAATATAGGACCGCATGGTCCACCCTTGCACTCTTCCACAATACCACAAAGGGGTTACTGTATGATGATGGCACTTGTTGGCCTGGCACCAAAAGCACAATATCTGGGTACACTGACGCCTTTACCAGATTCATATCTTTTTAATATAGGACCGCATGGTCCACCCCTGCACTCTTCCACAATACCATAGAGGGGTTTCTGTATGATGATGGCACTTGCTGGCCTGGCACCAAAAGCACCATATCTGGGTGCACTGGTGCTGCCCTTTACCAGATTCATATATTTTTAATATAGGACCGCATGGTCCACCCCTGCACTCTTCGACAATACCACAGAGGGGTTACTGTTCGATGGCACTTGCTGGCCTGGCACCAAAAGCACAATATCTGTGTGCACTGATGCTGCCCTTTACCAGATTCATATCTTTGTAAAATAGTACTGCATGGTCCACCCCTGAACTCTTCCACAACACCACAGAGGGGTTACTGTATGATGGCACTTGCTGGCCTGGCACCAAAAGCACAATATATGGGTGCACTGATGCCTTTACCAGATTCATATATTTTTAATATAGGACCGCATGGTCCAACCCTGCAATCTTCCACAATTTTACAGAGGGTTTACTGTATGATGGCACTTGCTGGCCTGGCACCAAAAGTACAATATCTGGGTGCACTGATGCTGCCCTTTACCAGATTCATATCTTTTAAATTTAGGACCGCATGGTCCACCCTTGCACTCTTCCACAATACCACAGAGGGGTTACTGTACGATGGCACTTGCTGGCCTGGCACCAAAAGCACAATATCTGGGTGCACTAACGCCTTTACCAGATTCATATCTTTTTAATGTAGGACCGCATGGTCCACCCCTGCACTCTTCCACAATACCACAGAGGGGTTACTGAACGATGGCACTTGCTGGCCTGGCACCAAAAGCACAATATATGGGTGCACTTACGCCTTTACCAGATTTATATCTTTTTAATATAGGACCGCATGGTCCACCCCTGCACTCTTCCACAATACCACAGAGGGGTTACTGTATGATGATGGCACTTGTTGGCCTGGCACCAAAAGCACAATATCTGGGTACACTGACACTTTTACCAGATTCATATCTTTTTATTATAGGACGCATGGTCCACCCTTGCACTCTTCCACAATACCACAAGGGGTTACTGTATGATGATGGCACTTGTTGGCTGGCACCAAAAGCACAATATCTGGGTACACTGACGCCTTTACCAGATTCATATCTTTTTAATATAGGACCGCATGGTCCACCCCTGCACTCTTCCACAATACCAGAGAGGGGTTTCTGTATGATGATGGCACTTGCTAGCCTGGCACCAAAAGCACAATATCTGGGTGCACTGGTGCTGCCCTTTACCAGATTCATATATTTTTAATATAGGACCGCATGGTGCACCCCTGCACTCTTCCACAATTCCACAGAGGGGTTACTGTTCGATGGCACTTGCTGGCCTGGCACCAAAAGCACAATATCTGTGTGCACTGATGCTGCCCTTTACCAGATTCATATCTTTTTAATATAGGACCGCATGGTCCACCCCTGCACTCTTCCACAATACCACAGAGGGGTTACTGTATGATGGCACTTGCTGGCCTGGCACCAAAAGCACAATATATGGGTGCACTGATGCCTTTACCAGATTCATATCTTTTTAATATAGGACCGCATGGTCCACCCCTGTACTCTTCCACAATACAACAGAGGGGTTACTGTACGATGGCACATGCTGGCCTGGCACCAAAAGCACAATATCTGGGTGCACTGACACCTTTACCAGATTCATATCTTTTTAATATAGGACCGCATGGTCCACCCCTGCACTCTTCCACAATACCACAGAAGGGTTACTGTACGATGGCACTTGCTGGCCTGGCACCAAAAGCACAATATCTGGGTGCACTGACGCTGCCCTTTACCAGATTAATATCTTTTTAATTTAGGACCGCATGGTGCACCCCTGCACTCTTCCACAATACCACAGAGGGGTTACTGTACGATGGCACTTGCTGGCCTGGCACCAAAAGCACAATATCTGGGTGCACTGATGCTGCCCTTTACCAGATTCATATCTTTTTAATATAGGACCGCATGGTCCACCACTGCACTCTTCCACAATACCACAGAGGGGTTACTGTACGATGGCACTTGCTGGCCTGGCACCAAAAGCACAATATCTGGGTGCACTGACACCTTTACCAGATCCATATCTTTTTAATATAGGACCGCATGGTCCACCCCTGCACTCTTCCACAATACCACAGAAGGGTTACTGTACGATGGCACTTGCTGGCCTGGCACCAAAAGCACAATATCTGGGTGCACTGACGCTGCCCTTTACCAGATTAATATCTTTTTAATTTAGGACCGCATGGTGCACTCCTGCACTCTTCCACAATACCACAGAGGGGTTACTGTACGATGGCACTTGCTGGCCTGGCACCAAAAGCACAATATCTGGGTGCACTGATGCTGCCTTTACCAGATTCATATCTTTTTAATATAGGACCGCATGGTCCACCACTGCACTCTTCCACAATACCACAGAGGGGTTACTGTACGATGGCACTTGCTGGCCTGGCACCAAAAGCACAATATCTGGGTGCACTGACGCCTTTACCAGATTCATATCTTTTTAATATAGGACCGCATGGTCCACCCCTGCACTCTTCCACAATACCACAGAGGGGTTACTGTACGATGGCACTTGCTGGCCTGGCACCAAAAGCACAATATCTGTGTGCACTGATGCTGCCCTTTACCAGATTCATATCTTTTTAAAATAGGACTGCATGGTCCACCCCTGAACTCTTCCACAACACCACAGAGGGGTTACTGTATGATCGCACTTGCTGGCCTGGCACCAAAAGTACAATATCTGGGTGCACTGATGCTGCCCTCTACCAGATTCATATCTTTTTAATATAGGACCGCATGGTCCACCCCTGCACTCTTCCACAATACCACAGAGGGGTTACTGTATGATGGCAGTTGCTGGCCTGGCACCAAAAGCACAATATATGGGTGCACTTACGCCTTTACCAGATTCATATCTTTTTAATATAGGACCGCATGGTCCACCCCTGCACTCTTCCACAATACCACAGAGGGGTTACTGTATGATGATGGCACTTGTTGGCCTGGCACCAAAAGCACAATATCTGGGTACACTGACACTTTTACCAGATTCATATCTTTTTAATATAGGACCGCATGGTCCACCTCTGCACTCTTCCACAATACCACAAAGGGGTTACTGTATGATGATGGCACTTGCTGGCCTGGCACCAAAAGTACAATATCTGGGTGCACTGGTGCTGCCCTTTACCAGATTCATATATTTTTAATATAGGACCGCATGGTCCACCCCTGCACTCTTCCACAATACCACAGAGGGGTTACTGTACGATGGCACTTGCTGGCTTGGCACCAAAAGCACAATATCTGTGTGCACTGATGCTGCCCTTTACCAGATTCATATCTTTTTAATATAGGACCGCATGGTCCACCCCTGTCCTCTTCCACAATACCACAGAGGGGTTACTGTACGATGGCACTTGCTGGCCTGGCACCAAAAGCACAATATCTGGGTGCACTGACGCCTTTACCAGATTCATATCTTTTTAATATAGGACCACATGGTCCAACCCTGCAATCTTCCACAATATTACAGAGGGTTTACTGTATGAAGGCACTTGCTGGCCTGGCACCAAAAGCACAATATCTGGGTGCACTGATGCTGCCCTTTACCAGATTCATATCTTTTTAATATAGGACCGCATGGTCCACCCCTGCACTCTTCCACAATACCACAGAGGGGTTACGGTGTGACGGCACTGTTGCCGACGCTAAAGGCCCAATTTTAAAGCACCTATGGTTACTTTCATCCAAAGCCTGCATAAGTTTCACCATAATTTAGCCAAAAAAATCACTATTCTTTTTCTGCCGCGACCTAAAATGTCTTTTCATACAGGCTGCCGCCCCAAGCAGTTGTTTATGAATAGTTTAAAAGAAAAGCATTTACCATCATTTGAAATGTCATTTTTTATTTTTAAATGTTTCTATACATCCTAGAAATCCGCCACTTCACGGGCAGGTTATGGGGACCTCCTTGGCATGATATTTGAATGAATTTTTCATTTTTATTTTTAACCCTTATTTCATGGAGAACTCACTGTCCCTTTAAAAACGTTTTTTTTTTACTTTTTGTCCTTGTTTCCTGTCCCCCAGGGCACTACCCGGACCCCCATACACCTTTTATGGCAAATATCTAGCATATATGCCCTCTTCGAGTTCGAATTCGATATTTTGAAAAGTTCGAGTTCGGATGCGAACCGAACTCGGGGTGTTTGACTCATCCCTAAAGATAATGTCAATGCATCTGAGGCTAGGGGTGGCTCCCTTAAATAGGAAGCTTACAGGTTAACTCATTAGAGCCTGAGGTCGCCCTCAGGCCAGACGGGGCAGATAGATAGTCAATGTCAGGTTCTTGAACTGTGCCTTGGCAGCCCCCTTCAAGTATTGTGCATCTGCTCATCTCAGTACCAGCACTGGGATTCCTGCACACTACTGGTTAAAACACACACAGCGAAGCACAATACCATCCGATTTATCTGAATAAAGGGCCATGTCCTTTTGTTTGTATTTTTAGGAGTTGGTTTGTGTTAGTGATATAATGTAGACATATTGTTCTTGCTATCTGTTTGCCCCTAGATTGATCTGATGTTGTATGTTTGCTAATCTCATCTAGTGTGTACTGATTAAGCTTCTCTGTCTCCTGAAGAAATTCACACATCCCCCATCTAGACAATGTATTCGGTTGATTGTGTCATGTTCCCTCCCCTTCCCTGTTTCCCATTTAACTGGCCCCATTTCCAATAAAACATAATACTACTTGAAAAGGTTAATTTTTAACCTTTGGCAGGATTGGCGAGCCTGCAGACAAAATATTCTGTGGCACTGTGAGCACAACTGAGTGTCCCCTCAGCAGGTCAAGATCAATCTGATGGTCACTTCCTGGCTTTCTCTGGATCAATCCAGAGGAGGTTGGGCTACAGTCTTGTCTCCAGCCATGTGAGTGGATCCTAGCGGCTGATTGAATGTCATGTGACCTTCCTAGGAGGGGGGGGTAGTTGGCTTATGTCACATTCTGGCAAGAGCACATGTTTAGATGTCACCATCTTGTATCACATGGTTAGACAAAGAAAGTATAGAAACTCATTAGCAAAACACCTTGTTAACGTGGCCAAAGCCCTGATTCCTAGGAAATGGTGAAGCGTTACTCCGCCAACGATACAGGAATGGATACAGGCTGTGGAAGGTATTCGTCGTGAAATGGAAGAATTGTACTGCTCCATGACTAATAAGTATATTAAATATCATGCCACGTGGTATTTGTGGTTGGCCTTTCTGTCCATATGGTCATCTGGATGGCAGAGCAGGAATAGACCTCCTCTCTCCCACTATGGTGTGCGGAGCTATCTCCGCGGATTGTAGCTTGGTTTCCCTGAGTGCAAGCAATGCCTTACCTCATCCTTTGATTATTTTATTTATTTTTTTATTCATCAATTTACTTGACTGTTTCACTTTTTGACATTTGTGACAGCGCTAGTTAAAATATGTTACTACTGCCGAGGGTTCAGGACCTGCTTCTCTGCAATAATGTCAGTACTTACTGGAACCTGTCTCAATGCTTCTCGTTTTATGTGCGGTTCTTGTATGTTGAAAAAACCTCAATAAAAACTTGTTCAACAAAAAAAATATGCAAGCTTGGCCACCTATACACTCAAGGGGTGTTTCAGAGAGAGCCGATCTGGCCCCGAAATGTCACCGAACAGGGAATTTCCCCATACGGTGACATTTCGGGGCCGTTAGGCTATTCAAAGAGCAGGCAGTTGGGCAAATTTTGGCGAACTGCCAGCAAGTAGGGTGACTGTTCAAGGGCAGTGAAATCCCCCATAGAGAAGCAATGGTTAATCTATTCAGAGACACTGAACAGCAGAGAAATGTCAGTGAAATGCCCTGCTGTTCGGTGTTTTCAATAGGCAGGTTTAATCAGGCCAATCCCATAGGCTTCAATGTCCTAAATTTTCCCGTTTTGATTCAATATCTAATAAACCGATTATTATTTTAATCTGCAGTAAAAAGTCTCTTTATTTAAAGATTTTTTAGGGATTATTCGTCAAAACATTTTTTTGCCCTTTTAATAGCGTTTCTTCTTTTTTCTGTAACAGACCTTTTTATTATCATTCATAGAATCTTAGATGTAAATTCCAGACATTTTCCTTCAGTAGTTTTTTTTGCAAACAGCGTTTTAATTTTGACACTTTCAATCGTTTTTTGTTTTTTTTCTCCATCCGGCGTCTCGTCGGCTGCTTTTGGCGGCGAACGTCCAGCGGGTTTGAGGCTGCGGCATTCCGCAACCGATTCCCTGCACTTCGGGGACACTGTGGTGGATGCTGAATTTACCGCAGGGTGGGGAAATTTGATTCCCCAAAGTGTGGGGAACAAGTGAGAGCACCGGAATGTCAGCAACATTTTGGTGTTCTCTGAATAACCCCCTCACCAAAAGAATAGGCCAGCATTAATATATATATTATATCAAGAAAAGCAATATCAACCATACGGTGCCGACTCATTTCATGACATCACAAATGTAACAGTTACTTTTTTAACCCCTTAAGGATGCACGGGTGGCACCCTAAGGCCGGAGGCACACTTACAGGGTTATTCAGAGAGAGGTGAAAAGCAGGAGAATGACTGGAGAATGAAAAATTCTAGGTCAAAATAGCCAATTTGGAAAGTGAGATGAAAGGGAGAATGTTTCTGGTTTGGCTATTCTGACCTAGAATTTTTCATTCTCCAGTCATTCTCCAGCTTTTCACACTCTCTGAATAACCCTGTAGGCGTCTTCTTGTGCGCACTAGCGTGCGTTACCGGCGTCCGTTGCAGCGTTGTGATGCTGCGGACGGAGCCGGTCACATGCTTGCGCGCGCGCACTTAGTGCGTGCGTAGCATGCGTGCACCTAGCGATCATCACTGTCGATGCGCTAGGATGCGCGTCGACGGGGCTGCAAAGCGCAATTCTCCATTGGAGGATCGCACTTTGCAGCCTTGTGGAGGGGGGCAGGTGGGCGTCGAGGGGGGACGTGCATTAACGTTTTCTTTAGCGCACGCTGGTGCGTTAAAGAAAACGCCTAGTGTGCCTCCGGCCTTAAGGGGTCAATTTCGCCAGTGATGCGTACCCGACAGGTGCCATTGCGCGGCACTGATTCCGAACCCTCCCCGCAGCCGGCGCGCAGCACGCGTCATTGGCTGCAGGGGGACGGCCTGAAATGTGCAGCCAATGACGTGCGCCACGAGTCAGCACGCGCAGGCTGCGGGGAGGGGCCGAGGCGGCCCGATTGAAGACGCCCCGCGTCTTCAAAGCCCGCCCGTCGCCAGGACGTCATGGAACGTCCTGCGGCGTTAAGGGGTTAATATTAAAAAGCAGCGACCACAACAAAAAAGAGGAGAGATTTGTAAAAACGAACCTGAATCTGAATGTCAATTCCATTCTCACCTTTAACACTCGGTAAGCGCTTTACATTATTTTTTAATGCATCTTTGTTTTCTTTTTTTTTATGTGAGCCAGCATATAAATGGTTAATAGTCTAGTATGTAAGGAAAAAGACACGAAACAAAGTTACAGAAGCTCAGTGCAAGGGATGAAATGGCTCAGCGGGGAAAGGGTTAAGAGTCATGGGGGTTGGAGGGCCTGCGAGTATTTTTAAAAGCTGCTGAGTGCTGATACGGCGTGATATGCGTTACCGAGTAATGTAAAAAAAAGACACTTTAAAAGGTATATATTGTGATGGTACAATTACAGGATAGCGTTCCTTTATAATATAACACATTTAGATTTAGGAGGTTCCGGTGGTTTAGGGATATTCCGAATGATTTTGTCTATCTCTTCTCTCCTCATATCTGCAGCCTCCTGTAAAAAAGGCACAAATTATTAATGATTAATTATACAATATGTCTATATAGTCACAGATGGGGGCTGCCGGCAGATTTTGGCTTGGGAGGTGAAGGCAAATAAACAAACCATTTACAGGAGACTCAGCCAGCTGTCTCACACCAATTTCTTAACCTAATTCTTTAGACCGGCGTCAGACGAATCCGATGATCACGTCCGTGTCGTCGCACAGTTTAACATCCGTCGTAGCATAGAACCATGATCAATAGAGACCCACACACGAAGTACGTGCGCATCGAACTGCGCACGCACAACGCACGTGGCAAACGGACGCAATTTAGGCCACGTCCGCATAGCGTTCTGTGTGTGTGATGACACAAAGTCAGATGCAGCGCATTAGGGACATCCAGCACCTTGACGCACAAAAAGGCTTTTCATATCATTTTTCATATTAATTTTGTTTCCCATAATTCCCTTTTTATTTTCTACGTCCATCAAGAAATACGGACCATGTGGTGTCTACAGTATCTTCTGTCAGTACGTCCGTCCGTTGTGCACGCACGCAGAGTGCTCTCTGACTGCGTTCATCTGACATTAGCCTTAATGTAGAGTCAATATGACGGAGGGTTTTCATGTCCCGTGGATGATAACTCCCTTTATGTCATCACACCATGGCTTCAACGTGACAATCAATCACTTAGACCACATGGTCACTATGACATGTATTGTCAATCAGAGACGACGCCTCCGGAAAGGTAAGTTTCGTTCTCCACAGATATTGGTGCATCATGACAGTCATTCATCCCCTAGGGACAGCTTTTCTGTCTGTTATAGCGGATGACTCAGAGTGTAAGGGTTAAATAATGTGTTATTTCTAATTGAGAACAAACCCTAAAACATAAAGGGCCCTATTACATTCTCCTCGTTAAAACGCTCGCGCAGCGTGTGATTTTTTGCGCGAAGCATTAAACGTTAACACCCGTAAATTAACGCTGGTATTACCATCCTCGCGCATTTTTCCATCCGTCGAAAAATTGCGCGCGTAATACTGACGCGCATTAACGTTGCGCGCGGAGATCAGTGTGTGCATTGTTTTTTTCACGCAATTGAACCACAATTGTCTCACGTTAAGTTCTTGCGCCTGTCAAAATCAATCTGAGCATATATCAATAATAAATGCACACACAACTTCTCCATTTTATTGTTTGAGTATGCGTAGAATGTGTAACTATACTGTGCTGCGTATTTTTTTTTGGGCTGGTGTATTTGGGTTCAGCCACGACGTTCAGATTTGCCGTTACCACCAGCTTTTCATAGACGTTAAAATTATGCACGCAAACGTTGTCCGTTAAATTTTGCGCATAGATTGTAATACCATCCGTGTACTAGCGCACAAACGCATTTGCGCTCACAATGTTAAGTATAGGACGCGGAACGTACATTGCGCTCGCAAAGGGTTTGCGCAGGGTCACCCGCGGTAGACGTTAACGCGCATTTGTTGCATGGATGTTGTAATACCACGTGCAGCGCAAAGGGTTTTGCCCCTCACGTTAATGCGTTTTTGCGCACACGTTAACATGAGCGTGAAGAATGTAATAGAGCCCAAAAGCTGAACTCACCAGATCCTCAACATTACTCAAAACGACTTACATGTAATATTAATGTGCGCCCTCTGGTTTCCCAATGGGTGAAGAACTAGGGCTTCAACCAGAGTGGGCTGAAATCTTGGTGCATCCCTGCGGTGGGTCTACCCCCCTATTGACTTTGTTGTGCAGCAATAGCACCACAGCAATAAAACTCATGGTAATGTGAAATATGTATTAATGTATCACAGAGCTCCACAGCAATAAAACGCACAGTAAAGTGCAGTGTTTATGGATGTATCACTGTCAGGAATCCAACCACAGACAGACCTGCGATGGCAGAACCTTTCTTGTCATGATCTGTGAGCTATAGCCCAGGTTTTGGAGTGACCTGGTCCTCTTGTCCAAGATTCCATTCCTGGTTAGCCCTGCCTGTTCCATCTGCAGGTGTGGTTCTCAGCAGCCTAATTGAGAGCAGGGAAAGGGTAGCCACCCCTTGGTCTTAGTGTTTCTGCACTGCCAAGCATTATCAGCACTTGGTGGATGTTTCTCCTGAGCCTGCTCCCTGTCTACTCTACCTCCTGAAGCCTGATCCTTGTACCCCAAGTCTCATGATAACTCAAGTCGTGTCCAGCCCTGCAACCTGTCTGCCGTGTCCAGCCCTGCAATCCAGACATTTTCGTTTTGTAGTTATTTTGCAAACAGCGTTTCAATTTTGACACTTTCAATTGTTTTTCTTTTTTTTTTTTACCCCAATCATCTGCTTGTCGGCTTTTTCCGGCGGCTGCTCTGCGCTGTGTTCGGCAGCTCAGCGGCTTTTTCCAGACATGTTCGGCGTGTTTTTTGCGATGGTTTGAGTCATCCGATATTTCGGATCGTATCGGATGTGTTTTTTTGGCGGGAGTTCAACAGGTTTTCGCCGGATTTTTGAGTCCCTTCCCTGCACTTTGGGGACCCTGCGGTGAATGCGGATTTCACCACAGGGTGGGGAACTTTGATTCCCCGAAGTGCAGGGAATGAGAGAGCACCGAAATGTCAGCGACATAATAATAAACCCCCAAAAGGTGAAACTCAGGAGAACTGGCAGGAGAACTGAAAATTCTAGGTCGAAATAACCAAACCAGAAAAATTCTCCCATTTATCTCACTTTCCAAATCAGCTATTTGGTCTAGATTGTTCTCTTCTCCTGCCAATTCTCCTGAGTGTCACCGTTTAGTGAATAGACCGGATAGTAATATTAATTATGTAGAGCCACACAGTAATAATGTGTTTAATATGTGATGTGTGTGATGGCCCTGGGATTAAAAATACTGACATATTCTTACATAGAGTTATAACTTTGTTTAACCTTTTATTAACTAGCTGTAATTCTCTCTATGCGGGTATCTTTTCCAGGCGATTAATTATCAGCGCAAGGTCTGCAGCAAATGGTGTTCAGTAAGTGGAATTTAGTTATTCAAGGGGTGGGACAAATATGGTGGGACCTAGCTAAAGGGGTCAGCCCGCTAAAACGAGGACGCTAAGGATAATGTGCGCCTACAGGTTTCTCCTTAGCGCCCCTGTTTTAGGTCCATATTACGGGGCAGATGCTGATTCAGCAGCCTGCCCCATAATGCAGAGCTAAGCCTCTGGATACTCGAGGCAGCACTATCGCACCGCCCCGAGTATCCCCTCCATGGAGTACACAAGACTCCATGGAGGGTTGTGCTGCTGGGTCAGCTGACCTGCAGGATCTCCCCTCTTGTGAGATCGCAGGGCTGCGGAGTGATTCGCTGATGGAGACAGGGGACTTATTTTATCCCCAGTCTCACTCTGTTGGTGGCCAGAAGTGTTGGATTGGGCAGCTGTTCTCACCTCAGGATGAGAGTATTGTAAAATAATTATCTTTAAATTTCTTGTATCTTAAGCACATATGAAAGCTTCCCTTAGTTAACATGCCCCCGTTAGCTCAGTTGTAATGCTTGTTCAATATTCTCTTGAAACTTAGGATTTTAATTGTAAACAGTTACATCCTTTACCAAAGAGGTCCTGTCCACTTGTTGCGGGACAGAATAGAACAAAAAGAATTCTTTGTCCTGTCAGAATATGATGAATAGTTTTTGTGGGTTTAACTATGGTAATTATCTGTGTTGTTGAGACAATCCTATTGGCTTGTAAATGTGAGATTTATTGTAAGTCAAATCGTATATAAAAGAACTGATCCAACAATGAGAGATATTTGAAGAATGAAACCTGTTTTTTTGTTTGAGAAAGGAATTTACCAGGAAGGATACATTGAGATTTCTCTAATTTTTAAGTATGTCCTGGGTGTCCAAATATGTACCGTTAGGTGTCTTGCCCAAGGTCATTTACTGGAGAAGTGCTTGTTGGGATCGAACCCATATCTCCAAGGGCTCTCTCCACGCAGAGCAGTGATGTTACCTCTACTCCACCCAGCCGGGAATGAACCCTGTGTGTGATATCTTAATTTATCTCCGTTAGCTAACGTAGCGCTTTGCTTGCCACGACTTTGGATGATGAAAGACAGCAGTAAATTTCAGAGATCTAATTTGCTTATTTGGTAAATATGAATAGGAATATTGATTTGATTGTTTATTTAACAAGTATCACTTTTTTGGGCGAGGATTCCAGATGCTGCTAACGGATTCTGCAGAAGCCTTATCAATTAGCATCAGCTTCTAGCTGTGGGTGACTTTTCAGATAACCACAGCGGGGTGTAATTAACGTTAGGACTTTGTAATCCTAACGCTAATTACTGTTTTGCGTTTCCCATGTTAAACATAGGGAACACAGAGTACAGTAAGCTCGAGCTAGACAGTGCAATCTATGATTCCGTAATGTTTTTCTTTACCCGTCAGTGTTTGGATTGTAATATGGGCGGACGGCGCTAGGGCCACTTAACCTAACGTTAACGCTCACATAGCGGAGTGCTAACGTTAGCGTCAAGATTGTAATATTGCCCCATAACTCCTTCTGATCTTGCTTATTCCATCTTATTACAATGTTGTCAAGATCAACGTTAAGAGTTTTAATTTTACCTTTTGTATCCTTTCTATTGCCTGTTGATTTTCAATAATAATCTTTTTCCTGTCATCTTCCATTTTCTTTATCAGCGTGTCCATGTGCTCCTCATAACGTTTCTTCTCCTGTTCCCTTTCTTCCTCCAGCCTCTTAAAGTTTTCTTCTGCAATTTCTCTCTCTTTCCTCACTGCCTCGGCCTTTGCTTTTTCAGCTGCAGGAGGAGAATAACAATAAGTACATGCAAGGAGTATTGGGATTATCACAAATCATTGTGTCTGTTTACAGGAAAGCTGTCTGTGTATCACCTTAACAGCCAGGAACCATTAGAAACACCAAGAAGAAGCCATTAGTAATTGTGTCATTTGGGGGTCATATACTGAGGACAAACATTTCAGACCATCTAAACAAATGGAATGACCCAAAACAGAACAATACTTAAGAATACACTATTTGTGGTGAGAGGTTCATCCTTTGGGACTATACTATTTAGCAGCTTTATCATTACTTCCCTCTCTCGCTGCTCTCTGGAGATACAATCAAATACATTAAATAGGGATGCACCGATACCACTTTTTTAAGACCGAGTACGAGTACCGATACTTTTGTTCAAGTACTCACCGATACCGAGTACCGATACTTTTATTTTATGTCATCTGACCGCTTTCCAATAAGAACAGACCTCATATAAAGCCCCCAGGTCTCATAGATATGCCACCCCGCTCATGGATAATGCCCCCCAGCTCATGGATATTGCCCCCCAGCTCATGGATTTGCCTCCCCCAGCTCATGGATTTGCTTCCCCCAGCTCATGGATTTGCCTCCCCAGCTCATGGATTCCCCCCCCAGCTCATGGATTTGCCCCCTCCCCCCAGCTCATGGATTTGCCCCCCAGCTCATGGATACTGCCCCCAGCTCATGGATACTGCCCCTAGCTCATGGATCCTGCCCCCAGCTCGTGGATATGCCCCCCAGCTCGTGGATATGCCCCCCAGCTCGTGGATATGCCCCCCAGCTCGTGGATATGCCCCCAGCTGATGGATAATGCCCCCAGCTCATGGATACTGCCCCCAGCTCATGGATACTGCCCCCAGCTCATGGATACTGCCCCCAGCTCTTGGATACTGCCCCCAGCTCTTGGATACTGCCCCCAGCTCTTGGATACTGCCCCCAGCTCGTGGATATGCCCCCAGCTCGAGGATATGCCCCCCAGCTCATGGATAATGCCCCCCAGCTCGTTGATACTGCCCCCAGCTCCTGGATATGCCCCCCCCAATCGCTCATGGATTTGCCCCCAGCTCCTGGATAATGCCCCCCCAGCTCATGGATAATGCCCCCCCAGCTCATAGATAATGCCCCCCCAGGTCACCTGGCACTCTCCGCTTATACTTACCTTCCTTTAGCGATGCCAGGAAAGTCTTCGCGCGCGCGCTCCTTGGAAGGTCCCCAGCCGCGACCACGTGGGACCATGTGATCGCGGCTGGGGTCCTTCCAACGAGCGCACGCACGGAAACTTTCCCGGCGTCGCTCAGGAAGGTAAGTATGAGTGGAGAGCAGCTGCAGGGCCTGCGTGCGCTTGTTAGAAGGACCCCAGCCGCGATCGCATGGTCCCACGTGGCTGGGGTCCTTCCAACGAGGGTGCACGCGCGAAGACTTTCCTGGCATCGCTAAAGGAAGGTAAGTATAAACAAAGTGAGGAGAGCAGCTGCAGGGCCTGTCCGAATGCCGATAGAGCATTCGGACAGCCACCCCAGCCCCTAGGATGCCGGCAAGCTGGCTCAATGCCGGCTTCCGGTATCGGCAAAAAATATTGGGGGTACTGCAGGAGTACCAAGTACTCCTGCAGTACCTGGTATCGGCACTGATACTGATACTAGTATCGGTATCGGTGCAACCCTAATTATTAACTAATTATTCAACAGGAAAAGGAAGATGTGTGCTTAATTATATTACCCAAGAACAGAACCACCCCTATCATTTAAGGGGCCCTAGGAGAGAAAGGTTTGTTGGGCCCCTGGCGATGCTTTCAACGCCACACCTTCTTATACTCCAGCTTTTTCACATACACATATTGGTCTCCAACATCAATTTTCATTAATAGACCCCCCCAGATAGACACCCATGACCCCTCTTATCTTCGGACCCCCATGACCCTTCTCATCCTCAGGTAGACACCCACGACCGCTCTCATTCTCAGACAGACAGCCATGACCCCTCTCATCCACAGATAGTGAGTCTATTTTCAGGGGAGAACGTGTCAAGCACTCCCATATAATTTCTGACTTGGAGGTGGGGGGAGGTGGGGAGCTGTCAGAGTCAGGTGAAAAAACTTTAACTCTTTGTACTGTTGTAACCCTAATCCTAATCCAACTACAAGCAGAAACCGTAACTGTAACCCTAACATAAACAGAACCAGTAAGGCTAACAGTAACCCCAACCCTAGAAGTAAACCTAATCCTAGAAGTAACCAAAACACTAGCCTTAACCCAAAGACAAGCAGAAACAGCAACTGTAACCCTCACAGTAACCTTAATACAAGCAGAAACAGCAACTGTAACCCTAACAGTAACCCTACTCCTAACACAAACAGAACCAGTAAAAAAACAGTAACCCAACCCGAGAAGTAGCCCTAATCCTAACCCTAGACAAACCATAACACTAGCTCTAACTAGAGGTGTACACGGCTGGAAAATTTGTTTGGTTTCAAATTAATTTTGTTTTCGTTACTTCGTTTCGGATTGCTTCTTGTTTGGTATATTGGATCACTAAAAATCCCATTGTAAGATAAGATAAATTTGATAGTTGATATCGATTTGAATTCTGGATCGCTAAATAAATCCGCTATTGATCAAATCCTGCTGTTAAAAGGCAAGCTAGGGTTAAATGTTGAATCAAATCCCCCGAGGGGGAATAAACCTATAACTTAATAGGAACTTTATTAGAGAAATACAATTAAAAATTGATGATAATTAGGATAGTTGTCAATTGAATGTTGACCCACATAAATTATCAGTGAAGTGAATTGAAAAATATGAATATATAACCAGTTAAAGGTAAAAAGGTGCGTCCACCAATTGCAAAAAAACCTCAATTGATTGGTATATAAACATACATATCACATCAGATAGTATAGTTGAGCAAAAATTATATATAAATACGCTCACAATCTACCTTCTGACTAATACACTGGAGGCTCAAAAAGCGATGAATTAACCAAAAAACACCCAATAAACCAATTGGGCTCAAGGGGTAGCGATTATAAAACCCCAAATGATGGGATATTGGGAAATTCCAACAAGAATGAGCACTCAAAAAGGAGGGGTAACAAAAATAATTCAAACCAATTAAGGTAGATACACATATAAACAATTGGATGCCTATTCAGGCATAATTATTAACCATCAAATGCCTAAATTGGCTAATTGGTGTACAAGTGCCACAATTATATCGCCCGCAAACTGAGTGTCTGTGTACAAAATCACTTGAATAGTTGTTAACATTCAATTATGAATTAGATAGTTTGACCAGACATAACAAACCATACCTGTCGAGTATAATTGGCTAATTGGTGTGCAAGTGCCACAATTATATCGCCCACAAACTGAGTGTCTGTGTACAAAATCACTTGAATAGTTGTTAACACTCAATTATGAATTATATAGTTTGACCAGACATAACAAACCATACCTGTCGAGTATAAGTTGTAATTAATCATAAATTGCCGACAAAATTGTGCTGTTGAATAGCATATAGTGATGGATAAATACAATATTGTAAAGAGTAATAATGCGGCGCTTTAGGATGCTCGCTGGTTTAGCAATAGAGACAATTGCTCAATTTGTATATTTGTATTGGGAACGCCTCAGATATGCTCACAGCACGGGCTAAACACTGGCACATTGATACACACAATTCAGAAAAACAGGCACAGTGAAGGCCAATTATAGCCAGCAAATGATTTTCCTCAGTATAGGCACGATTGGAAACAACAGCCACCAGGCTCACACTTTAGGATACTCGCTGGATTAGCAATAGAGACAAATTGCTTAGTTTGTATATTTGTATTAGGACCGCCTCAGATACGCTCATAGCACAGGCTAACCACTGGCACTTAATACACACAATTCTTAACAATTGGTTTGATTTAGAATTATTAGTGAGAACATTCAGTTTGAAGGTTATATTAACCTATAACATGTTCATCAAGGCTAAATTAACCTGCTAACGCTCAACGCGCGTTTCTCTGCTGTCACCACAGCAATTTCATCAGGAGCTATGTGAGACTTGTAAACCTACTCATTATATGTAGATAGTTAATTACTTAATTGCTTAATGAGGGCGTGCACATGCTCTGTGGAGGTTAATAAACGAGTACGGATCCCCACTAGGAACAAAAAGGACCTTATTAGAGATCCTACCATTGTATTAATTTATGCCAAACACAGTCATATCAAAATGCAGATCCAATGTTGTATTAAACAGGTAATAGCTAGGGTTAAATGTTGAGCTGTTAATTGGCCTGTGGCCAACAGTCTAATGATTCTGACTTGTTTCCTAGTGCCGTTTGCTTTAGTCAGTATGTGTATTGTAAGTTAACATCGATTCGATAGTTTATATCGATTCGAATTTCGGATCACCAAATAAAATCTCAATTAATCAAATCCTGCTCAGGAATCATATAATTATGGTTCTCTAGTAAAACAGCACAACAAATCAAATTCGTTATGTACTGTTACATTTCCATTTAAATTCGGATCAAATCAATTTGTTTTTCCGGAAGTACTTTCTGAAATACGAATTAATTAAATTCGGAACGAATTGCGATTCATTACAAAATGAATGCACACCTCTAGCCCTAACACAAATACAAGCATAAACAGTACCTGTAACCCTAATCCTTACACAAACAGAACCAGTAAATTTACAGTAATCCTAACCCTAAGAGTAACGCAAACCTAGAAGGAACAGTAACCCTTGCCCTAACTCTAATTCATGGAGAAACAGTAATTGTAACCCTAATCAGTAACGTAACAGTAACCCAACCCTAGAATTAACCCCAATCCTACCATTAGATGTAACACTACCCTAGCCATAACCATAATGCAAAAAAAGGTAAAAAAAAGGGGGAATATCTGCAATAAAAGTAAATAAAACACACATAGGATAAAACCCCTTTACACCTGAGTATTATAACACCGCTAATTTTTCACTCACAAACGGTGATTTCTATCAGGCATGTAAGTGTTCAACAAAAGGATCCAACTTCTTCCCTTAAATCATTTTCTCATTTTTTCATCACCAAGTAATCATGTTGAAAAGGGAAAGAAAGTATGCAATAGTGAAGGACCACAATGATAACTTTAAAACAATCCTTATTTATTGCGCGTACTTTTAGCAAGTTAAAAAAAATCACATATAAAAGTCACCCAGTTCCAAGGATACATCTCGGGTCCAAGACCTAAGTTCCAAGGTTCCAGAATCTGCCACTCAACGCGTTTCGTCCTCTCGACTTCCTCAGGAGTGGCGTCTGTCCTCGGGATGTATATCTTTCCTCCGGATCTGCCCACAGTGTTTCCAACGAACAAGAGGTTTCTTTATTAAAACTAAATGTTCTCCCATATCGTCTGGGCGTGCATCTTTCTACCGGCAGTCTCTGCAATATCCCAGAGCTGAAGTCTGACCGTCTCTGTATCTGACCACTGCACAACCTTCAAGGCAAAGTCCACTTATGTCCCTACAAACAGCTAGAGCAGTGAACTGAAACAGATGAAGTCTTGGAAATGTTAGACTAACTGCTCTGGGATATTGCAGAGACTGCCGGTAGAAAGATGCACGCCCAGACGATATGGGAGAACATTTCGTTTTAATAAAAGAAACCTCTTGTTCGTTGGAAACACTGTGGGCAGATCCGGAGGAAAGATATACATCCCGAGGACAGACGCCACTCCTGAGGAAGTCGAGAGGACGAAACGCGTTGAGTGGCAGATTCTGGAACCTTGGAACTTAGGTCTTGGACCCGAGATGTATCCTTGGAACTGGGTGACTTTTATATGTGATTTTTTTAACTTGCTAAAAGTACGTGCAATAAAGAAGGATTGTTTTAAAGTTATCATTGTGGTCCTTCACTATTGCATACTTTCTTTCCCTTTTCAACATGATTACTTGGTGATGAAAAAAGGAGAAAATGATTTAAGGGAAGAAGTTGGATCCTTTTGTTGAACACTTACATGCCTGATAGAAATCACCGTTTGTGAGTGAAAAATTAGCGGTGTTATAATACTCAGGTGTAAAGGGGTTTTACCCTATCAGGGTTATCCAAAGAGATTCGAAAAGTCACCGCACGTTCGGTGACTTTTCGTTCTCTTCAATTCGGTTCCTTTTGCCGATTGCATTTCGGTGACCCTGCGGTGTATTCAGCAAGCACCACAGGGTCCCCGAATTGCAGGGAAAAGCTGCCGAAAACCTGACGAAAACTAACCGAATGCATGCTGAAAACAAGCACAAACATCTGGATTAACCTTCGAAAAAGCCGAACAGGAGCCGAACAGGAGCCGAACAGGAGCCGATCACACAGAGCCGAAGCAGCTGTGACGTAGAGGAGGCAGTGAATAAATTAGAAAAACCATTTGTATGAATCTGGGAAAATGAAACGCTGTTTGCAAAGAAACTACTGAGCGAAAATGTCAGAAATTTTCACAGGAGGTCCAGGGAATGATAATAAAGAGGGCTGTTACAAAAAAAATAAGTAAACTGAAAAAAAAAAAAAAAAAAAAAAAAGAAAAATGCTTAAAGTGTCCTAAAAAATCTATAAATAAAGAGACTTTTTACTGTAGAATTTTATAATGAACGGTTTATTAGATATTGAATTAAAACGGGAATATTTTTAACATTGAAACCTATGGGATTCTCCTGAATAAATTTGCCGAATTAAACCACCGAATGGCAGGGCATTTCGGGAACCTTTCACTGCTGGTTTGTGTTCTCTGAATAGCCGAAGCAGTGCTTCTCTATGGGGATTTCTCTGCCCTCGAACAGGGGCCGAACGGGCACCGTATGTTCAGGCAATTCGCCAGGATTTGGCGAATTGCTTGCTCTCTGGATAGCCGAATGGTCAGGAAAGGTAACCGAACGCTGATTTTCAGCGTTCGGTTACCTTTCTCAAGCAATTCGGATCTCTTTGGATAACCCTGTATGTGTGTTTTATCTACTTTTATAACCATAATGCAAGCAGAAACAGTAACAGTAAACCTAACAATAACCCTAATCCCAAGAGAAAACAGTAAACTAACTGCAATCCTAGCAGTTGCCCACTCCTAGTAGTAACCCTAACCCTAATTAACATTTGGGGCTATACAGGGGAGGAGGTGGGGGATGTAAAGAGAGGGGTAGGGGTATAGATGAAAGTATAGGCTGGACATAGGGGCTAAATATACATGCCCCTCCAAAATTCTGGGCATTTCCAAAGATCTTCGCAAATCAATGCGAATCAGCAGATTCAAAAAAATTTCCGAAGCAAACCTGTCCAAAATGTTGACCTCTGCCCATGTTTCATTATTAATGTTACTACATTGTATAATCATTTGCATTGTGTTGTCTTTGTAATAAACATTTTAAAAATGTTCACTTGTAAGTGATGAGTTTGTGGTTTGTGCTGCATTATATCACCACCGGGACACCACCTACTAAAGCAGAAGAAGTAAAATAAACCTTGGTCACACACCCTTTAACTGCCAAACTTGGAATGTAAGTTTTTTCCCAACTAATCAATCCGCTCCATATACTCCAACCTTGTATTTCTTCTTGAAGTTTGAGGAACCTGCGCCCTTACCTGCAACTTCCTTTTCTTTCTCTGTCAGTGACTGATCCGCATTCCTTATTGTAATTTCAATGTCTTTTATACTTGCGAGAAATTCCTGCTGCGTTTTGAGAGCCTTTGAATAAGAAGATATAAAAGGTGATTGAGGATAAATTGTTTTGTTCTTCTTCTTCAGTAGCTTATTGCATATGTACAGGGTGTCATGGGGGAGCATGGCGTGAGACAATGTGTGGTGCAAACCTAACCAGAGCTGGTGTAAACATAACACCTCCATAGACATAATGGACACTGGTCCATTGTTGCCGGTAAAATGAAGACGGCAAGCAAGAAAATCTGTGCCTGTACATTTTTCTTGCTGCCTCCGTTTTACCGTACATATTCTAGGGTAGGTGCTTTTTTTAGTGCCTGACCCCGGAACGAAGAGCAGGGCAACCTGATACCGGCTACCCACTGCCATGTGTTGGTCCCTTGAATCAATAGGACTCCTGTGCATCCCGGCGGTGAGCTCTGCACAAGCTTCTTCTCCCGGCATCAGCGCCGTTTCCCCAGTCTCACTGGACTCTCGATGCGAGAAAGGGCCGAATCGTGCCACCCTCCCTGCCAGATGAGGAGTGAGTATACAATTTTTAGGGGGTGGGGGGTTAGGAGGACAGAGCATTAAGTGAGTTTGCAAAAAATTAACACCAGCTTTGAGGAGACTATCAGGGTTATTCAGAGAGCGTGAAAAGCAGGAGAATGACTGGAGAATGAAAAATTCTAGGTCAAAATAGCCAAACCAGAAAAATTCTCCCTTTCATCTCACTTTCCAAATCGGCTATTTTGACCTAGAATTTTTCATTCTCCAGTCATTCTCCTGCTTTTCACGCTCTCTGAATAACCCTGTATATTTCTCAGTGACATACAATCTCCTGTGTGGAAGCACAGGCTACTTTGGAATAACTTGCACTTCCATTCGGAGCCTCGGAGGTGTAAATTAATGCCTCCCATTAATGTGAAATAAGGTGAAAACCAACAAGATGGTCGAAAACAACGTCTTTCCTCCTCTGACGTTAGCCGTTTCCTGTTAACTCAGTTTATTCATCATTTTATAGGATAAATACAGCATTAGTTAATACCTTTATCCCTCTGCCTGGTTTTCTGTCATAGGTTTCCATAATCTTCATTTTTTCTTCCAAAAACATCTTGTGTCCACCAGGTTTTGAATAATAATTTCCAGATATATTTTTCCTCAATGTTTGACCGAGTTCATCAAGAAGCTTCTCGCAAAACCTGATCGATGCGTCCTCATTCATTTTGGAAAACCTTTCCTTTGCGCGATCTAATTTCTCCTGTTAATAGAAAATAATTTAATTGTAGAAAAACATTAATACAGATTTTAGCAATGTCTATCGAGAAATAAAACTGAGAATGAGTTCATTAGCAGCAATGACACTAATCCTATTACCAAAATATCTGTTATGCGGCAAAGAGACTCATCGTGGAACCTCCAAGCTGGAGATTTATCTGTAATGTCAGTGCAGTCGATTATTTTATTTATTTATAAAGGATTTTACCAGGAAGGATACATTGAGATTTCTCTCGTTTTCAAGTATGTCCTGGGTTCAAGAACATTGAAGTGTTACAGTTACAGAAATACAAAGTAATACAATGTAAGATATTAAAAAACAACACAAATATACAGATTAACAGAAAAATATGTAGGAAATATAGTCACTAGGTTACATGTTTACAGGTGAATTCTGTATTGAGGTATGTTAGTAAGGAGCTTTTGAGTGACTTAAGACTGGGGGAAGATTTGATGGTGTCTGGGAGGTTATTCCATAATTGTGGTGCTCTGTAGGAAAATGAGGACCGAGCCACTGTCTTTTTGTATTGTGGTATAGCAAGGTGCTGGTCCTGGATCGGAGGTTATAGGATGAGGGAGCTGCTGGGGGAAGCAGTCTATTCAGGTAGGGTGGCAGCTTCCCAGAGATGCTCTTAAACACCAGGCTGGAAAGGTGAAGGGTGCGTCTGGATTCCAGCGATGGCCAGTTTAGCTCCTTTAACATGTCACAATGGTGGGTCATGTAGTTACATTGTAGCGCAAAGCGGCACAATGAGTTATACAATGTAGTAAGTTTATGAAGGTGTGTTTGCGGGTGGCTGCATACACTACATCTCCGTAATCAATAGCCGGCATAAGCATTTGCTGTACAATCTGCTTTCTTACCGGGGACTCAGGCAGGATTTGTTTCTGTACAGGGCACCTAGTTTGGGGTAAAGTTTAGATGAGAGTTTTTCGATGTGGGGGCCAAAGGATAGATTAGGGTCCAACCACATACCTAGATATTTGAGAGAAGTGACTGTGGTCAGCGTGCCATTTGATTTTGTCCCAACACATAGATGGGGATTTTGCAATTTATGTAGTTTAGGTGCGGTTCCAAAGAGCATCGTTACAGTTTTGTCAGTATTTTAAAAAAGTTTGTTGTTTTTGATCCACTTTTCTACCACTGTGAATTGTTCTTGCAGCACGGCCTCCAGCTGCGGGAGATTTGGTTTGCTGGTATAGATCACAGTGTCGTCTGCGTACATATGTACAGTTGAGGCTTTGCAGATGTTGGGCAGATCATTTATGAATATTGTGAACAGCAGGGGCCTAGTATTGAGCCTTGGGGTACACCGCAAGTGACTGGGAGTGGGAGGGAGGAGCTGCCAGAAATTGACACATATTGTGATCGGTCGGATACATATGATTGAAACCAGGTTAGCTTGCGATCACCAATGCCAGAGTTTTTAAGTTTTTCTAACAAGATGCCATGGTCTACCGTGTCAAAGGCCTTGGCAAAATCAAGGAAGATGGCTCCAGTTAGGTTTCCTTGTTCCATCCCAGCCTGGATATCATTGCAGACTTTTAGAAGGGCGGTTGTAGTTGAATGATTTGGACAAAAGCCTGATTGATCCGGGGTTAAGTAGTTCCAATATTGATAATAATCACGTAATTGTGTGTAGACACATTTTTCCAAGACTTTTGACATTACAGGGAGCAACGATATCGGACGGTAGTTGGATACCAAAGTACTGTCACCACTTTTATGGATAGGTACCACTCTCGCAGTCTTCCAGAGCTTGGGTATGTATCCAGTTGCCAGTGACTCATTTATTAGGGTTGCCACAGGATTTGCAATTGCAGGCACACTGATTTTCAGCAGCATTGCTGGTATTTGATCAGGTCCCGACTGGTATTTCATTTTTTGCTTACGGAGAAGTTTAGTAATGACACTGACAGGCACTGGTCTAAAACTGAATTCCTGTCTGATACAGGGACTTTGCACAGTTGGGGGGGCCTGACCTGCATGAGGCCTCTCTGATTGCATGTCATTTCCTAGCTTGGCAATCAAAGTGGTGGCACATCCAACAAAATAATCATTAAAGGCATTTGCTACATCTAGGGGGTGTTGCAGGGTTGGGTTGTTTACTTTGACAGCAGCTGACTGGGAGTGGACTGGGGGTGCTTGTATGTTACTTATGGTTCTCCAAAAGTTTCTAGGGTTTGATATGTTATTGTTTAGATTTTCATTGAAGTAATGGGCTTTGGCCATTTTTGTTTGTTTTGTGCATTCATTCCGGCATTTTCGGTATTCGTAGTGATCGTTCATGGAACCAGTACTCTTGAAATTTGACCACCGTGAATCTCTAAGCTGGTACATTAGTGTAAGATCAGCTGTAACCCAGGGGAGATGAGTCCCTTTTACTCGCACTTTACGCAGCGGGGCATGGGAATTCTAGACTTGCAGGAGCTCAGACTGAAAGTATTCAACTGCACAGTCTAGGTCTGGGATTAGGTTTAGCCTGTACCAGGGGAGCTGTTTGAGATCACTTAGGAAGGATTCAAGAATAAATTTCTTGAAAGACCTGGTGGTTATTACCTTTGGGGGAGATTTCAAGGCCTTAATTTTGCGCACGCAGTACACTAGACAATGGTCACTAAAGCTATTAGCAAGAACGCCTGCCTCCTGTATTCTATCAGGAGATGAGGAGAGAATCCAGTCCAACAAGGTATGGTTATGGCTTTTCATATTAATGCGAGTGGGGGAGGAGATTAATTGAGTTAGCTGCAAAGTTTTAAACAGCGAGCAGTGTTTATTGTTTTTAGGATTTAGCCAATCTGTATTAAAATCAACGAGGACCAGCAGTTCACTTTTTTGGTTTTGGGCAAGTAGGTTATTAAGGATTTGAGATATGTCAGAGAGGGAGTGCACTGGAGAGCTCGGTGGACGATAGAACCCAGCAACAATGATTGATTTACTGAATGGGATCTCAATTATACCAGAGAGGAAATCAAAGGTGACAGGAGAGGTAGAAGTCTGTAAGGGGGTGAACTTTATGGACTCCTCAACATAAATAACAATTCCCCCTCCTCTCTTTGCTCTGTCTTTTCTATAACATGAATACCCCTGTATTGATATGGCAGAGTCTGGTACTTTTGGGGTTAACCATGACTCTGTGAGCACAATGATTTTGGGTTTGTAATAGCAACACCGAGCCTGAAGCTCATCCAATTTAAGGAGTAAACTTCGGATGTTACAGTGCACAAATGAGAGGCCTTTATTAGTGGGGAGACTAAAGGTTGTGTCAGCTATAGGACCAGGGTTAGTCTCCACATCGTTTGCCAGGGAAAGTAGCAGGATAAATAGCAATTTGGACAGAGTTTTCTTTTGATAATAATGTGGTTGCAGAGTTTTAAGTCTTTGTGTGGGGGTAGGAGGGCTGGATTTTAACACTCTCCACCAGCACTCAGCTGATAGGTTAAAAGAACTGAGCAGGCTGTGGTGTATTGGCACTGGTTTTCCATCCTGGGGCAATTGGAAAGGTGTATAGAAGGAGAGAGTAGCTTTAGAGAGAAGGGATGATAAAGAAAAGAGAAGCAATAGTGGGATAAACATTATAGTGAAAGGTGTTGGAGTGAGTAAACAGGAAATAGAGAGGTACCAGAGTAAATGGTGTAGGTTGCTGCAATATCACATGATCAATTAGTTGGGTATATAACAAATGAAAACCTTGGGGGGGTGGGTGGGTGAGGGGAGGGTGGGCGGGAGCAAAGTCCAGCTGGATGAGGGTAATGAGCTTCACTCTGCAAGGCCCTGCTGCAATCACTGACTGAGTATGGGGTGTGTGCTGGAAGAGAAATCAAGATTGCAAATAGCATCACATTGGGTTGAAATTGTCCAGGAACTTAGGGGGGAGTTTGTAGGGGGCAATAAAAGTTAAGGTTCGTTGAACAGGACATTTGGGCAGAATTGCAGATTTAGAGCAAATGGGTAGAAAAATGTAGAAGGGAGTGGAATTAACTCGTCTTCTTAATCCCACAATACCACAAAAATAGTTTGCAGAAACAGAAGAAAGTCCAGGATTCTGCTACATGTTGGGAAACTTTTCTCCACCCGCATGGTTAGACACAGCTGCACGCAGGTTTAGGCTCCTACTCTCTGTGTTAAGTTGCCCTCTCAGGACCTGGGAAGTGGAGTCACACAAAGTGCAAGACACTACTTGTGGCTACTCACGACTTCAGCCGTTGCTTTATTTTTGTTATATGCCTTTTCAGGCATAAGGTTTAGGCAGCAGTAAACCAATCGCAAACTTTTTACATTACACATTTCCTGGAATATGCTGAATACAATGTTTCAAAAATAATGAGCAATTAAAAAAGACAGCTGACACATGGAGGAGCAAATCTTGTTATTTCAGGAGGGTGTAAAGGCAGTTTTGGATATAGGAATCATTTATGGTGACATTGGAAGGACACACATCCCAAATCCAAGGTCTCTATAAAGACAACAAGAAGCAGACCATAAGCATTTTTTTTTTACAGAAAGCTTCTTGTAAGCATTTTATGGCACAATACAATTTTTTATCTCTTTCACTACATATCTAAAAATACACACACTTCCCATTGCCATCAGCTGGTGAAATCAGCTTGAAATAAAGCAATATTCTGATTTTATTGCGTTTGCCTAAGAGGTTGCTCAAACAAACTCACTAATGGAATGTGTGCATTATGTCAGCACTCATGAAATTAATGTGCACATGATTGCACACAAATATGTTGATATTATTATATACACCTGTCGACAAAGAGAGATGTGCCAGGGAAAGGAGCCGGCCACACCAGAAATGGTATGCCCAATGAGGAGAAAGATTTTATTGGAAAACTAAAAACATTTTGGTCCTGTCCAAGATGCTTGATAAAGGTTATTAAATAGAATGGAAATGTTGCATATTTTCCAATAAACTCCTACTCAAACCAGTTCCTTTTCTTGATATAATGGACACAGTGGGCTGCCTGTGGACCCGTAGCACTTGGTGATGGTGAAGTGTAGTGGCGTATGCTCCTCTTTGTTTCCTTCTAGACCAAAAGGGATGTGTTCAAGATCCAGCCTATACAAGATCAAAAATTGTGGCAAACAAACAGTTTCTTGCCCCCCCCCCTGCGATCCTATAAGCTATGGACCTCAGAACACATGAGGGAAGGGATAGTAATATAATATAGATATTTGAAGGTTCTCATTAAAATTTTGCATTCACATGAAATCGATACTTTATATAAATGTACTTATAATGCATCTAAAAGCTTTTTTATTTCTTTATAGAAATATTGGGAAAGTAGCTACACAAAGTTACCCATTGTCAAAGTTGTGTTTACTTTCCCTCTGTCCTCCCATTGACCATTGTGTGATCAGCGATTAGACTTTGCCCATCTTTCCCCCTTTGAGATTTAGGATCGGCTGCCAAGCCACATTTATGAAGCTTTTATTCCATATTATTTTTAATTGCTCTTCATATTTATTGGCTTATTATTTACACCTTCATTCATTAGTTTCTTCTCCTCCCGCACTCACATTTTCTGTCTTTCTAGTTATAAGGGGCCCTGTTACCTTCATAAAGCTAACATTAGCGCTAACCTGTGTGAGCGTTAACGTTAGCTCTGGTTGTCCTAATGCGGGAGCACCAAATTACAATCCGAATGCTAACATTCAGATCTTTCGCTTTTCAGCGCGAGGTTACTGTACTTTACGCTCTCCATGTTAAGCATAGGGAGCGCAAAGTGTTAATCAGCGCTGGATTACAAAGTCCTAACGCAAATTACGTCCCACTGCGGTTACTGAAAAGTTACTCACAGCTAGGAGCTGGCGTTAACCGATACAGCTTCTGCGGAATCCGTCAGCACCAGCAGAAACCCCCCCCAAATCACATACTCACCTCCCTTCCCATAGCAAGAACAGTGGCTCCAACCAACTCATCATGCCGCCGGGAGCAGAGAGACTGGGGGAGAAAAGTCCCCCAGTCTCCCTCTGCAAATCACTCTGCCGACCTGCCAGATCTCACGAGGAGAGATCCTGCAGGTTGTGTGACCGGCAGCAGAAGCCTCAATGGAGTCCTGTCAACTCCATCGAGGTGATGCTCGCAAGCATCCTGAGGCTTAGCGCCATGTTACAGTGCAGACTGCTGGTTTAGCGCCTGCACTGTAATATCACGCTAAAATGCAGGTGCAGGTTTTTCTCCTTAGCGTCCCCGTTTTAGCGTGATTATTGTAATACGGCCCAGGGTCTTTTTCGTTTTGGCTAAATAACCTATCAATGTGTGCTTTCAGAGAAGCTCTCTATTGCTGTAATAAATATTGGTTAGTATCAAAAAGACCAGAATCTTGGTCATATTAATGATATATTCAATAAAAAATTTATTTTACATTGCCTAAAATTAAGAATCAAATTGTAAGTTCCACTTGATATTCTGTATATAATCTTATCACGCGCTGCTGGACACATCACAGCTGCTTCATTACTTTATACGGTAACCCACCTTTAAATCACATTGGTGTTTTTGCTTGTCGTCTTTAAAGGAACGGGCCAGAAATAGTTTCACAGCCATTTTCTCACATTCCAAGTGCAATTGGAAGAATTCCAGCTCTGTCTGTGTTGGGAATTTTTTTACATGGCTATTCATCTCGGCTTCGTACTTGGTTACAGCATCCTTTACAGCCTGGGTATTCTCAGATTCTGCCAAAGCGACCACCGCATTCTCCATGCATGGCACGGCACCGCTCTTTATCGCTTCCACATAGGACACTGCAAGGCTTCCTAACACTGACACATAGGGACAAAGGAATACGTTACAGTTACTTATACAGCGCCAACAGATTCCGTAGCACGAACAGGTGACATAATAAATAATAAAACATAAGGAACAGACGGCCCTGCCGGTAGGATAACGGTCCTGCTGAAACAGCACTTTATACAAGTGCTCAGCCAGACATCCCGTGAGCTTACAATCTAAGAGACTAAAGTAAGCGAAACAAAAGGGAGCAGGGGGAGTGTGGAGATAATTACCAGAGAGAGTATGACAGGCACTGCATGATGACAAACCAAGAGCTTGGGTATGATAAGGGTAAACCAAGAGAGAAGTGAAGCAGATGGTAAAAAGAGCTTATATAATTGAGATAGGGGCTGGGGCGGGCGGGTTTATTAAATACATGAATAGATCTTTTATGAATAATTAAAGGAACAATCCACCAATAAATTCCCCCTCCGCCTATATTTCCCCAGTAATAACTGCAGACGCTGCTGAACTGGTCTCAGTACTATGCCAATGTTTCTATCATTTGACCAATCACAGAAGAGTTATTCTGGTCAATATTTAAAACCTCCCCATGCTACCCAGAGAATTGATTAAGATCTGTTTACCATTTAAGATTGATATTAAAGTGCATCACTATCACTGCCTTTTACATGTATAGCTGCACGATACTGGACTTGCGGCTAGGCCTATCCTGGCTTCAGAGCTATTAATGGCTTTTGGCGACACACTCTGATCGCCCTGTGATCTGATGCATTTCGAACGTCTCAGGTGCCTCTGCCCCTATACTGATCCTTAGTGGATTCCGCCCATGGTTTGCCAAAAGCAAGGAGGGATTTTGTAAGTGTGTGAAAGCAAATGGAAAGAAAAATGGAAAGTAAACAGTGTATTAACTTCTTCACGATGGAAGGGTGGCGTCCATCAGGCAGGGGTCAATGCCGGCAGTAGAGTTACACCTCACCGACAGGTGCCGTGCACAAACAGCTGGTTTGGCCCGCCCCCACAGCGACACGCCCTATTGGCTGCAGGGGGACAGCCTGAGTTCAGACCTTCTCTCTGCTGCATGCGCCGGCTGCCGAGAGGGGATGAGGTGGCCATTGAAGTCAGTGGGGCGTAAATGTACATCTGTTAATGCTGCACCCTTTACAGACAACCATTCTCCCTCCAGCCATCTTTCATGCCTTGTGCAGGCCATAGCCGTAGCTTAAGGACAGGTACACTGAAAGAGCAGTGATGCAGAAATGAGGTAGCACTCAGATCTTGGGGTAAAACAGATAGATGTATGTAATTTTTTTTCTATACACCTTTTCACTTACTTCTTCCATTAACCGCAATTGCGCCTGGGAGGTTTTTAACGGAGCCGGACTTAAAAAAGTAACTGCAGAAACTTTCAGATTGTGCCACAAAGTCTGGATCCAGTTCATCATTCGTAAGGTTTTCCAGATTTCTTAGCTTTTTGGAACTCGCTGGTGTTGCAAACGTGAAGCATTTATGGGAGTGAAAATACTGCAGGATGCAACGTCGAGGGAGATTGTAATCTTCAATCTTTTTCTTGTTCTGGGGGTCCTTACTCCTGGGGACTTCTAAAAAGAAAATACAGTATTATAAACATGAGAGAATTGTATCTGATCCCCTTTTACTCAGACCACATTCAATCCGAAGTGGAGCAATGGGACGTATTCCATAGTACTGCTCGTAGAACATAAATATATGTATTGACATAATCTGTCAATCAGCTGCAATCAACAAGAGCCGCTGCAGGATCAGGGAACAGCAAAAAAATATTCTGACTTGTGCAGCTGATACAGCGGCTCAGCCAGAACAGACCCGGTAATGGCAAGCCACAAATGGTAAAAGGCTCACACAGCTTATTCTCTTCTGAGGCTTCCAGATAATGGTCAGTTGTGATTTCACCCTATACATCGGCATCAACGGATGAGTCATTGAGTATAAAGGTTCCACTCGTTAATGCCAACAGTTACCGTCTTATTCCAGCCGAGCCACACACATAACTTGCAGCTCGGCTGTTGTTGCAGCTTACAGAATGTACATTAGCATTAAGTCTTTACAAAGTATAGGAAGCCCTAATACTGCTGAAAAGTAATGAAAAATTCCAAGATTGCTAGTTATTGTCACCGCTAATTGGGCCAGGGCGGATGGTGTCCACACCTTTTTAGGGGTTACAAACAAAAAAAAGGGATAAAGACAGAAGACTCGCTTCTAACCTGTTTGAGGGAAGTTTACAATAATGCTAGAAAGTTCTAAGACCTCCAGGAGCAAAAAATAAAAGTTAGGCCGGGGTCAGAGGACAGTTTTTCAGAGCGGAAGGAACTTCCATGAGAATGGACATTCCTTCCACTCTGAAGCGCGTGTGGCCACCTATAGAGAATCTCACTTTGCAGCCCCGTCGAACGCGAGTCGCAGCGTTTCAACGGGTCTTTATCCCGTTTTGTTTAATGGGTAGGGTTTCAGCACATCCGCTGTAGCGCACGCAGTTTGTGCGCGTGCTACAGCGTGTGGCTGGCCCCATCGAGACGTTACAACACTGCGATGGACACCTAGAGGCACGTCAGTACGGGAGCACATAGAGTCTCCAATGGACTAAATCCAACAACTCACAGACAACTACTGGGTATCCAGCCGATGCCCCAAAGACCTACTTTTTATAAAAATCTTTGGGCCATATTACAATCTGGGCACTAACATGGGGGCGCTAACGGGGGCAACCTGCGCCTGCATCCCCATTTTAGCAACATTACGGGGCTCTCTTGATGGCGTCTTATAGACTGCAAGAGTGGATATCATCGGTTTTGCACAGACCTGCTGGTATCTATAGGTGGCTCTGAAATATTACGTGACATAGAAGCTCACTGGTAGCAGAGCTGGATATGTGTATACATGTGTATGTATTTGTCTAAACGCCCCTCCTCAGCTGGTACCTTCTTTGCACTTCAGGGAGATCATGAGATACTCGTCTTCGGTTATTTCTTTTCCATCATATATCAGATCCAGGGTGAAATCACGGACGCACCATGTGAAGGAGGGGAAAACTCTTTTACATTCCAATATGTTCAACCCATCTTTCTGTGACGCCTGCAGTCGAATCCGTTTTGTTAGTTCGGTCACATAGCTGAGACTTTATAAGGAGAAAGTGACATATAGAGCATATAATTCAACTTATACATCTACATGGTGGGTGCACATCAGAACCATCGTTTGGGCGGGAGCAGTAAGGGCTGGTGAATGGGCCGACTCATTGCTGATAACATCAAGTACAATATCTGAGCATATGCAATAATAATAAGTATGTTTTCATTTGCTTCTATCTAATGTTAACATACCTCATAATGTGAGAAACAGAGAGGTTTGTGAGGGTGCTGAAAACAAGCAACAGCACTAGTGGCCTGCTTTACGGTGGGGCCTCGACACACTGGTCTTTGTCAAGTGATCTTGACATAGACCACTGTGTCAAAATGTTATCTTTTGCTGCTCACTGTGGAATAAAATCCTCTTTACCACATTAAGGAGTTGGTAACTATATAATTTTTGAAGTATTCTGGAATTGGAAGCGTGTCCACGCCGACTGGTGGATTTTTTGCAGGGTGCAACATATGCTTGACTGCTATGATTTGCATATGGAGCCGTCATCCCTGTAATGGCACAATCGAGCTAAAACCTTGTGAGACCTGAGCGTGCCCCACCGTAACGCACGGCCACTAGTGCCCTTGCATGATCTCAGGACCCTCACAAACCTTTCTATGCCTCATAATGTCTCAGATTCTGCTGTAAGTGGAGGGGATCCGCGTCACTTAGGATAAACTAAGCACTAAAGAAAATGTTCAGTTTTGCATCCATGCAAAATCAAACCTTTTCTGATGATAACTGATGGAAATTTTAGCTTTATAAACCAGCGATGGTACATTGTTTACCTAATGAAAAAGTCGTTAAGTCAAATCTCCCTGATATTGGGTTATTGAAAGATGCTGCAATGTGTGGCGGACGTGCCCAGGCTTAGCTGACTTTTGGAAAGGTCTTGTAGAACTCATGATAATCATAAATGATCTACCCGTTGTCTGCAAAGCCTCCACTGTATACATGTATGCAGACGACACCGTAATCTATACCAGCAAACCAAATCTCCGCAGCTGGAGGCCGTGCTGCAAGAACAATTCAGAGGTAGAAAAGTGGATCAAAGATAACAATCTTTTTCTAAATACTGACAAAACTGTTACAATGCTCTTTGGAACAGCCCCGCAAGCACACCTTCATAAACTTACTAGACATGTGCATTCGTTTTAGTACTAAAACGATTTAGTCCGAATTTCGGGATAATTTAGTTTTCGTATGACTCAAGAGATACGAAATTGCTCAGTACATAAGAAACTAAAATAAAATGCACTACATTTTAGTTTCAGTCCTTTTTATGATATTACAATGATGAGTGAAGGAGAACAGCAATGAGAAGCGCAACATCGCAAAGCTACAGAAAAGGTTTGTATGCGTAATCCTTCCCGACCCCTACCCAAAAATCGGACAGTGATAGAGCTCCAGAATACTCACTCGCAGCACAGACAGCCAGCACAGGAGAGGAAACCATTACTTAACCCTTGCATGTCTATGAGGCAGACAAGATGATAAAAGCAGCTAGAGAAGGAAAACATTCAAATCAATCACACTGAAAGCTAATGACAGAGGAGGGCTGGATATTAAAAACCCCTTTATAACAAGCAGCGATGGTACATTGTTTACCTAATGAAAAAGTCGTTAAGTCAAATCTCCCTGATATTGGGTTATTGAAAGATGCTGCAATGTGTGGCGGACGTGCTCAGGCTTAGCTGACTTTTGGAAGGTCTTGTAGAACTCATGATAATCATAAATGATCTACCCGTTGTCTGCAAAGCCTCCACTGTACACATGTATGCAGACGACACCGTAATCTATACCAGCAAACCAAATCTCCGCAGCTGGAGGCCGTGCTACAAGAACAATTCAGAGGTAGAAAAGTGGATCAAAGATAACAATCTTTTTCTAAATACTGACAAAACTGTTACAATGCTCTTTGGAACAGCCCCACAAGCACACCTTCATAAACTTACTAGACATGTGCATTCGTTTTAGTACTAAAACAATTTAGTCCGAATTTCGGGATAATTTAGTTTTCGTATGACTCAAGAGATACGAAATTGCTCAGTACATAAGAAACTAAAATAAAATGCACTACATTTTAGTTTCAGTCCTTTTTGTGATATTACAATGATGAGTGAAGGAGACCAGCAATGAGGAGCGCAACATCGCAAAGCTACAGAAAAGGTTTGTATGCGTAATCCTTCCCGACCCCTACCCAAAAATCGGACAGTGATAGAGCTCCAGAATACTCACTCGCAGCACAGACAGCCAGCACAGGAGAGGAAACCATTACTTAACCCTTGCATGTCTATGAGGCAGACAAGATGATAAAAGCAGCTAGAGAAGGAAAACATTCAAATCAATCACACTGAAAGCTAATGACAGAGGAGGGCTGGATATTAAAAACCCCTTTATAACAAGCAGCGATGGGAGAAGAGAGGGACTTTATAAAAGTCTCCTCTCCCAGTGCTGCTTGTTATAAAGGTTTTTTTAATGTCTGATACATTTAGTATCCAGCTCTCACAGTTACTCTGTCATTATGAGCCTTCATTGTGATTTATTTGAATGTTTTCACTGGATTTAAAGTGCTTTATTTTATTATAAAAATAAATTTGCACCAGTCATCTCTTCTCTGAGCTTTCAGACCGATTTACGTTAATATTTTCCCTCTCCCCTGCTTTTATATTCCTGTGTCTCCCCAAAGTTTAAGTAAAAGTTCCCTCTCCCGTGCTGGATAAGCATTGCATTCCAAAGTTCTGCACCCTCCATATGCCAATGCAGTAGGATGTTCTATACAGAGAGGGGTATAAATGCAGGAGGATGTTGTATACATTATAAAGAGAAAGGTATAAATTGAGGAGGATGTTCTATACAGAGATGGACCACTACTATAGTAATTGTATCCAGTGGTTTTCGGATGAATGAAATTAGTTTTCATACTAAAGAACTGAAAACGAATTTCTTTAGCAACTAAATAAATTGCATTTTAGGACTAATCCATTACTTCAAAATGAATTTTTGTGATGTGCACATGTCTAAAACTTACTACACTGTATAACTCATTCTGCTGCTTCGTGCTGCAATGTACCTACATGACCCACCATTGTGACATGTTAAAAGAGCTAAACTGGCCGTCACTGGAATCTAGACACACCCTTCACCTTTCCAACCTGGTGTTTAAGAGGTTTTGTGGGAAGCTGCCTCCCTACCTGAATAGGTTGCTTCCCCTAGCTGTTCCCTCATCCTATAGCCTCCAATCCAGGACCAGCACCTTACTTACAATACCACAATACAAAAAGAAAGTGGCTCGATCCTCATTTTCCTACAGAGCACCGCAGTTATGGAATAACCTCCCAGACGCCATCAAATCTTCCCCCAGTCTAAAGTCCCTCAAGAGCTCCCTATTAATATACCTCAATACAGAATGCACCTGTAAACATGTAACATAATGACTATATACAGAATGCACCTGTAAACTCCGGGAATTCAGTTACTGACTGTGTCTGATTTCCTTATCGAAGTCTCGATACACGCCATTATGCCATATAGTGACAGCTATTCAATCCTGTAGACTGTAAGCTCCTCCGAGCAGCGCCCTCCCACACCTCTTACTGTTCCGATGTTTATTTAATTTTGTTTTGTTCCCATTGGTTAATGTAAAGCGCTGCAGGAACTGTTGGCGCTATAGAAATGACAATGATAATAATGATCATTCAATGGCCAAATGCTGGAAATCAGCTCCAGTCCCTTTTATTGCTGAGATCAGGGACCGGCTAACAGAATTCTGCTCTTTAGAAGACATTGCTATCCAACCCGCTGGACCGTCACCTCTCAATCATGATCACTGGAATATGTTGGAGCTCTACCTTGTTTTTGATGTTGCTGAGATATCTCAACTGAAACCTTAACCCTTTATTCCTATGATACAAACCTCCTTATCTGATGTTATTTGATGATTGTTGCGAGTCTGATACTTCTGTAACCCAATAATTTGATCCTGCTGCTCATTCAGCGATTCAGATACAGTCACTGGTTTATTTTTATATACACGTTTGACTTGTCACCCTGTATCCTCTTTTCTTTTCTCTGTTCCCAGTTTTTATGGTTCTGGTGTCGAATTGAGGAACTCAGTAAACGTGATTTCAAACGAGGAAAAAAAGGATACTGTAGCTGCTCCATCGCCTGCTGATCGATAGTGCCCAAGCTATTAAAAACCAGATTACTGCTCAGGAGCACAGCCAGGCAGAAGATCCAGGCGTCGTTCTTACTGTCTCCCTGAAGGACAAAGCAGGAATATAAAAGTTATAGGAGCCGCCCAGTGACCGTATGAAAAGACGGAGAATATTAATAATGATTATACTCCATAATCTGAGGACATAAACAAATGATTATTGGAACAATAACAGGACATTTGTAGCAACAATTAGTTATAGACCCACAGGATTAGACACACCTGACACATAGGAGGAACAATTACTACAACACATAACTAGACACAATCAATCACTGACAGTCAATGGATCGCCAGGGTATGGGCACACATTCCAGAAGCCCTGGTGGCAATCATCTGGCATTTACAAAGGTGTACAAGGGGTCAATACTGCTAGAGGGTAACTATCTCTGCATCATCACTGGTTGCATAATAAATGTATAGGGCTTCGCACTGGTGCTGCTTTTCTGTTTCCATGGAATAGTAAGCCAGTCAAGTTATTATCTTTCATACGGTGCCACTGTTTCCGCATCGCTTTACAAAAGCAGTGTACAAGAGGTTGATACATTAGAAGACCAAACATGGATGATACATCCCGATTCAGGGGGAGTAGATCAACATTTTCAGGAATTCGTTGCCATAACAATATAATATATACAGTGGCAAGAAAAAGTATGTGAACCCTTTGGGATTAGGTGGAGTTTTGCATGAATTGGTCATAAAATGTGCTCTGATCTTCATCTAAGTCACAACAATTTGAAAAACACAGTCTGCTTAAAATAATACAACACAAACATTATATGTTTTCATGTGTTTATTGAACATAACATGTAAACATTCACAGTGCAGGGTGGAAAAAGTATGTGAACCCCTTGCCTAATGACTTCTCCAAGTGCTAATTGGAGCCAGGAGTGAGCCAACCTTGAGTCCAATCAGTGTGATATTATTGGATGTGTTGCTGAAAGCTGTCCTGCCCTTTAAAAACACACACCAGTTTTAGGTTTACTGGTTTTAAGAAGCACTGCCTGATGTGAACCATGCCTCGCAGAAAAGAGCTCTCAGAAGACCTACGATCAAGAATTGTTGACTTGCATGAAGCTGGAAAGGGTTACAAAAGTATCTCCAAAAGCCTTAATGTTCATGTGTCCACAGTAAGACAGACTGTCTACAAATGGAGACAGTTCAGCACTGTTGCTACTCTCCCTTGGCGTGGTCGTTCTGTAAAGGTGACTGCAAGAGCACAGCGCAGAATGCTTAATGAGGTAAAGAAGAATCCTAGAGTGTCAGTTAAAGACTTACAAAATCTCTGGCACATTCTAACATTTTTGTTGACACATCTACAATAAGGAAAACATTAAACAAGAATGGAGTACATGGGAGGACACCACGGTGTCACGTCCTGGGTCTCTGGTGCCCCCTCTGGCTTCAATGGACATTGCTTTTAGTTCTGGACATTTGGTTCACGTCCATGCCTGGACCTCACCTGGACTGATTGTTCTCATTTAGTATGTGCTATATAAGCAGGCATCGCCCTAAGAAGGGCGCTGCCTCATTCTGATGTTTCAGTCTCCTTTGTTCCAAGCCTTGATCTCCTTGATCTCCTTGATCCTTATTCACATACCTTGCAGTTCTGGTAGGGATCTGTTACTCAGGTTCTCCTGTATGTGTTCAAGTTACCCTTTTTTTTACTTTACTTTCAGGTTTTGGGTTTACTCCTCCACCAGTTCTGTGTTTACATCTGTTTATAATCTCCCAGGTCCTTGGTTATTCATTCTGTTTTGTTCATATGGTTCCTGTTTTGTATTTGTTTGCATTTCATGTTTATTCTCTAGGTTTAAACAGGTTTATGTTTTCACTCATGTTACTCTAGTGTTTAGTTCTCTTATGTCTTTCTGCCTATAGTTTCCCAGGTCCTTGGTTGTTCATCTGTTTATTTATTTAGTTCAGGTCTATGGTTTTATTCTAGTGCTCAGGTTTTTTGTTTCATTGTGGTGTTCTGGTCCCTTGCTGTATATAGTACTGTTGTAAATAAATCCCTTGTTTAGTTTATACTTCTATGGGTCATGTCTGTTAACTGCTCAAGTAGCTCACACCCCTTCTGTGCCATGTCAGGTCAGGCCCACCGTCACACACGGAGGAAGCCATTGCCGTCCATAAAGAATATTGCAGCACGTTTGAAGTTTGCAAAAGAGCACCTGGATGTTCCACAGCACTACTGGCAAAATATTCTGTGGACAGATGAAACCAAAATTGAATTGTTTGGAAAAAACACACAACACTATGTGTGGAGAAAAAAAGGCACAGCACACCAACATCAAAACCTCATCCCCACTGTATAACATGGCATAGGGAGCATCATGGTTTGGGGCTGCTTTGCTGCCTCAGGGCCTGGACGGATTGTTGTCATTGATGGAAAAATGAATTCCAGAGTTTATCAAGACATTTTGCAGGAAAACGTAAGACCATCTGTCCGCCAACTGAAGCTCCGCAGAGGATGGGTGATGCAACAGGACAATGACCCAAAGCATACAAGTAGTTCAACAAAAGAATGGCTTCAATAAAACAAAATTCTGGAGTGGCCCAGTCAGAGTCCTGACCTCAACCCGATTGAAATGCTGTGGCATGACCTTAAGAGAGCGATTCACACCAGACATCCCAAGAATATTGCTACACTGAAACAGTTTTGTGAAGAGGAGTGGTCCAAAATTACTCCAGATCATTGTGCATGTCTGATCTGCAACTGCAGGAAACATTTGGTTGAGGTTATTGCTGCCAAAGGAGGGTCAACCAGTTATTAAGTCCAAAGGTTCACATACTTTTTTCACCCTGCACTGTGAATGTTTACATGTTATGTTCAATAAAAACATGAAAACATATAATGTTTGTGTTGTATTATTTTAAGCAGACTGTGTTTTTCAAATTGTTGTGACTTAGATGAAGATCAGAGCACATTTTATGACCAATTCATGCAAAACTCCACGTAATCCCAAAGGGTTCACATACTTTTTCTTGCCACTGTATTATAAATAATACCGTATATACTCGCGTATAAGCCGAGTTTTTTGACTCAGATTTTGAGTCAAAAAAACGCGATTCGGCTTATACGCGAGTCAAGGTATCCCGGTAGGCTGTGCTCCATTTTTGGTCCACTTTAGAAACCTCCTTTACGAAGGTCCAGCCTGCTGCTACAGCGTGCCTCCCAGCTACTTATCACGAGGCTGTAAAGGGCCGCGGCTGTGTGCGACGCACGGTGATGTCATCATGCTGGAGGGGGCGGTGCCAGTGCAGCGTGCCGTTCCCAGCCTCGAGATATGTAGCTGGGAGGCATGCTACAGCAGCAGGCTGGACCTTCGTAATGGAGGCTGGACCTTGGTACGACGTCCCCGCGGGACTGAAAGAACAGAAGAGGCCAATGCCCTGGAGCAAGCTAGATGCAGTCGCAGGCCAGGGCAGCTGTAAAAAAAAAATTCTATTCCGGTGACTCGTTTTTCAATCTCATATTGGAGGACAGGCAAGAGGCAGGACGACAGAGAGCACTCTCCGAGTGCCGAGTTGATGGTGAGTAACAGTTGCACTGTGATACACTCCTACACACCGCATATTACTGTGAGTTTTATTGCTATGGAGCTCTGTGATACGCTCATACACACCGCACATTCCTGTGAGTTTTAGTGCTGTGGATCTCTCTTTACCAGTGGCTACTGCATTTCCCACTTAGGCTTATACGCGAGTCAATAAGTTTTCACAGGTTTTTTGGGAAAAAGTAGGGGGGTCGGCTTATACACGGGTCGGCTTATACCCGAGTATATACGGGTATGTACACATTCCAGCCTCAGACATGCTGGGGCCAGCTGACAGAACGCCCTAAAAGAATTCTGAGCAATCCTGTTCTCTTCCGTAGATCAAACTTCACATACTAAGCTTTCAACATAAATGACTTGAGAAAAGAAATGGATTTTACAATTCTTCACAGCCCTCTCTTTCTTTAATGGGGACATTACAGTTTCAGAAGAATAATAGGGATTGAATATTTTTTTTATTTTTACAAAAAAACAACTGTAATTGGGAAACCAAAACACCAATATAATCACCTTTTCCACGTCTCCCAGTCCCTCTGTATCCAGCAGAACTAAAACATGTCCAACTTTTAAAGGGTGAGGGACGCACCACATCCATATCCCTTTGGTCTTCGACTGAATGCAGGATCCTAGAGGAAATCCTGGGAGGAGAATAATGTGAAAATATGATTTAATTGTCAGGGGCTCAATACTCCTATAAGACATGACTAGAGTGGGGGAAATGAGGCTTCTCCCAGATAAGAGGTTTTGAGAAAGGTATGAAAACAGAGATATGACCGGTAGGTCGAAAATCTCAGGGTTGGGGCTGGAGGGCCGGGATGAACCGTTAATTGTAAAGGTAAATTTTAGCACAGGATAGTGGTTTTGAATAAACTAGACTATGCGCATGAACCTGATTTATGGAAATAATTATTTCTGTCCAGTTGGTATTTATACGATTATTCTTGTGTAAAGTCCGACTCACCTTTTTTGCACCCTGCGAGGTTATTCATGAGGTAGGATTTTCCAGTTCGGTATTTTCCTACGATTGCCACAACGACCAATGGCTCAGTGATGCTGGTAAGTATCTGCAATGCCTCCTTATTGATCACTAACTGGTTTGCTGCATCATTTTCAATCAAACATACAGGATCAGACATCAAAGCTTGTCTAGACATCTTTCTCTGGGAATGTATTAAACACAGGTGACCATGAATGCAGCGCTCTACAAACCCGCACTATTATTCACAGTGAGCAAGGGGTTTTAATGTAACAATAAAATTTTCAAGCTACAAAAAAACGCATTAGTATTGCCATGAGTTGGCATCACGAGCCGTACAACATAATGCCTGGTGTATTTAACCAAATTTTTGTACATTCTATTCCAACCGAACCTTTAAAGAATATTTATTTATAAAGGATTTTACCAGGAAGGATACATTGAGATTTCTCTCGTTTTCAAGTATGTCCTGGGTTCGAGAACATTGAGTGGTTACAGAAATACAAAATAGTAAAATGCAAGATATTAACACAAGACCAATATGTAATATTACCGATATTTCCAAAAGCGCAATGGTATTTTAACTATAACATATGAACAAGAAGTATCATATATATCTGTATGGCATATAAATGTTACCTTTTTAGATGAATTTCCCGTTCTTTCCAGTTGTGGATCACCATGTCTGCATGTCTTCAATATCTCTGAGCCTCAGCCATCCGATTTTCGGACATACTGCAACTGGGAATCTATGGTTTTAAGGGAGGTAAACACGCACAATATATATATAAATAAAAACATAATATTTATTGGCAATGAAAAAAAATGAGCTCAATGTAGTATAAAATCAAATAAAGTAGGGGATACGCGTTTCGCTGGCTACAATGCCAGCTTCATCAGTTCCAGTAAGATCCTCTGGCATTGTAGCCAGCGAAACGCGTATCCCCTACTTTATTTGATTTTATACTACATTGAGCTCATTTTTTATTTCACTTCCAATAAAGTTTATGTTTTTATTTATATATTTTATCTGTGTTTACCTCCCTTAAAACTATCGATTCCCAGTTGCAGTATGTCCGAAAATCGGATGGCTGAGGCTGATGACCCACCACGGAAAAAGCAGAAAATTCATCTAAAAAGATAACATTTATATGCCATACAGATATATATGATACTTCTTGTTCATATGATATAGTAAAAATGGGTTTGGGTCGAAATCCCTACAGCCAGGTTCCCTAATGCCAAAATCCTGACGGCCAACTTCCCTACACAGACAACTCCCTGACGGCCAACTTCCCTACACGGCCAACTTCCCTACACAGACAACTCCCTGACGGCAAACTTCCCTACACAGACAACTCCCTGATGACCAACTTCCCTACACAGACAACTCCCTGACGACCACCTTTCAGACATCCAAAATCCCAGCGGCAAACCCGAACCCTACTCCCTAACTTCCCTAAACCTAGCCCTAACCACCCTAAACCTAGCCCTAACCCCCTAAATCTATCCCTAACCCCCTAAATCTAACCCTCCTAAATCTATCCCTAACCCTAACCCCCAAGCCTAACCCCCCTAAATCTAGCCCTAACCCTAACCCCCTAAATATATCTCTAACCCTAACCCCCCTAAACCTAACCCCCCTAAATCTAGCCCTAACCCCCTAAATCTAGCCTTAACCCTCTAAACCTAGCACTAACCCCCTAACCCTAACCCCCAAAATCTAACCCTAACCCCCCTAAATGTAGCCCTAATCCCCCTATATCTAGCCCTAACCCCCTAAACCTAGCCCTAACCCTAACCCCATTAAACCTAGTCCTAACCCTAACCCCCCAAATCTAGCACTAACCCTAACTCCCCATAACCTATCCCTAACCCCCATAAATCTAGCCATAACCCCCCTAAACCTAGCCATAACCCCCCTAAACAGAACTAAAACAAAAAACAACAGCATGTTATATATATATATATGTATATATGTATCCCTCCTCGAAGGAATTGTCTGGTACCCTGCCATGTGAATAATGGATATAATTGGTCAGCTAGTGTCTTCTCTCTCTACTCACTATTTGCTTATTTTTCTATTGTTTGCATAAGGTTTTAAATGCTCAGTAAAGGTTATCTGTTTATGACTCTTTTTCTTGCAACTATTGTTGCAGTTTTGCAGTGACTTGACTATTTTATTTTTAACATTTAAGAAAGATCATAGCGTAACATTAAGACAACATCCATTACATGCTGTTGTTTTTTGTTTTAGTTCTGTTTCTACTCATTTTCTCTGTGTATACTGGAGAGTCGCTCTGTATAATATTTATTGTAAGTTTTATTAACCCCTTCACTCTCAAAGTCGAGTTAATTCCATTTCCATTGTAACACATTGAAAAGTTGTCATTAGCATATCAAAAACTCAAGTTTACTCCTTTCTAAAGCAAGAGAAGTGTGCCCCATGTGGTGAAAAAAATCATTCTTCACCCAGGAGAGACACAACAAGCTGCAAATAGCAGTCGTAAAACTAACTGTAGCAAAAAGTTCAAACACTTTGCTGCTGCATCACAACAGCAAGGGAGAGGGAAAAATACAGGGAGAGCTGTGGGGTCACTCGATGCTGTACAGGGATAAGATTCAAGGGCATTATGCAGCACATACAGATACAAGGTGTTTCTGTAATTGCCATACACAGGCATTATGCAGCACATACAGATACAAGGTGTTGCTGTAATTGCCATACACAGGCATTATGCAGCACATACAGATACAAGGTGTTGCTGTAATTGCCATACACAGGCATTATGCAGCACATACAGATACAAGGTGTTGCTGTAATTGCCATACACTGACGTTATGCAGCACATACAGATACAAGGTGTTGCTGTTATTGCCATACATGGGCATTATGCAGCACATACAGATACAAGGTGTTGCTGTAATTGCCATACACGGGCATTATGCAGCACATACAGATACAAGGTGGTGCTGTAATTGCCATACACAGGCATTATGCAGCACATACAGATACAAGGTGTTGCTGTAATTGCCATACACTGACATTATGCAGCACATACAGATACAAGGTGTTGCTGTTATTGCCATACATGGGCATTATGCAGCACATACAGATATTGCATTGCTAATAATCTCATTCTGCTCACTACAAATCCCCATAAGCAGGAGATATGACTGTTTTTATTATTTATCTTTATCACAGTT
>RXON01002645.1:0-14159 GCA_009667805.1 Leptobrachium leishanense
CCCCCCAGCTCATGGGTATGTCCCCCAGCTCATGGGTATGCCCCCCCCAGCTCATGGGTATGTCCCCCAGCTCATGGGTATGCCCCCCAGCTCATGGGTATGTCCCCCAGCTCATAGATATGCCCCCACAGCTCACACATGGGTATGCCCCCCCCAGCTCATGGGTATGCCCCCCCCAGCTCATGGTATGCCCCCCAGCTCATGGGTATGTCCCCCAGCTCATAGATATATCCCCCACAGCTCACACATGGGTATGCCCCCCCCAGCTCATGGGTATGCCCCCCAGCTCATGGGTATGCCCCCCAGCTCATGGGTATGTCCCCCAGCTCATAGATATGCCCCCACAGCTCACACATGGGTATGCCCCCCCCAGCTCATGGATATGCCCCCACAGCTCACACATGGATATTGCCCCCCAGCTCATGGATATGCCCCCACAGCTCACACATGGATATTGCCCCCCAGCTCATGGACCGGACCCCCCCCCCCAGCGACGATACTTACCTTCCTGGGCGCCGCCGGGAATGTCTCCGCGCGGGCGCTCGTTGGAAGGACCCCAGCCGCGACCACGTGGGACCATGTGATCACGGCTGGGGTCCTTCCAACGAGCGCGCGCGGGGAAACTTTCCCGGCGTCGCCCAGGAAGGTAAGTATGAACGAAAGTGAGCAGCTGCAGGGCCTGTCCGAATGCCGATAGAGCATTCGGACAGGCCCTGCAGCTGCTCTCCGCGACGATACTTACCTTCCTGGGCGATGCCGGGAAAGTTCCCCGCGCGCGCTCGTTGGAAGGACCCCAGCCGTGATCACATGGTCCCACGTGGTCGCGGCTGGGGTCCTTCCAACGAGCGCACGCGCGGAGACATTCCCGGCGGCGCCCAGGAAGGTAAGTATTGCGGTGAGCAGCTCCAGGGGCGGCTGTCCGAATGCCGAAAGAGCATTCGGACAGCCGCCGCAGCCCCTCGGATGCCGGCAAGCCGGCTCAATGCCGGCTTCCGGTATCGGAAAAAATAGCGGTGGGTACTGCACGAGTACCAAGTACTCCTGCAGTACCCAGTATCGGCCCCAATACCGATACTAGTATCGGTATCGGTGCAACCCTACTTTGAATAACCCTGAATGAATTATTTAACAAAGGTAAATTAGTTCCTAACACATAACATTGAGATTATTACACAATTAAATTAACAGGATTATTCACAAGATGTGTTTTGTCCAAAATTGTAGACAATACGAAAGAAGGTGAAGAATTTGTTATACTCGCCATTTTAGGTCAACATAGGACAAAAAGGTCTCCCAATCATCTATTCTGATGCCAAAAATGTGAAAAAGTCCCATTCTGATTCACTGCACACAAATTATAGAATTTAGCTAAGTATGACGATAAATTAGAATTTTAATAATAAGACTCTGAGGCGAGTATTGCTTCTCTTTCTTGCTTTATTTAAACATAGCAGCAAGTGGCAACTAGCAAGAACTTGTAAATATGAAGCATTTTATATTGAAATAAAAGGAAAACACATAACAATAGTAACAATAGGTATAAATGGTATCTTCCGACATCCCTTCCTTCTTGGATCAGTCCTCCTTCCTGTCAGAGCCCATCAAGCCCGGTGAACATCCCTCCTACTTCCTCTTTCTTTGCTGTACGAGGTGATCAATGTAGGCGTGTAGGGAACCCAACGGGTAAGCCACCGGAAATCAGGAAATCCTTCATGAGGCTGAGGAAAAAGAAGACGTGAGAATGGAAGACATTGGATCCTGCAGACCCAGTAATACCGTAAACCACAACAGCGGCGGGAGAGGTGGGCAATACTCGCCTCAGAGTCTTATTATTAAAATTCTAACTTATCGTCATACTTAGCTAAATTCTATAATTTTAATACATCGACTCTGAGGCTCCTATTGCTTGTTCAAAGCTGACCCACAACCGCGGATGACCAATGAACCACAGGCTTAAAGTAAAAGGATCGGAAGGTGGATTCTCTGGACCAGTCAGCTGATCGTAAGAGGTCCTCCAACCGACAACCTGCCAACACAGCGGAAGACGCAACAGCACTGCGAATGGAATGCGCGCCAAACATAGAAGTATCAACCCCTGTTAAACTCAGAAGCCAGCGCAGCCAGCGTGCAAGCGTAGTAGTACCGACCGGGGCGAAAGGGGATTTAAAGGAAATGAACAGAGGAGAAACCCCCGGACCCCGAAGCGTAGCTGTACGGGATTCGTATTCCTGGAGACACAAAACCGGACACAACGTTGGACGTAAAGGAAACGCCGGATAAAACGCAGACGAAATGGCCGTCTTAGTACGGCGGGAGATATCAAAGCGTACCCCCTCAGGTACGAAGGAACGCGCATTGAAATCCAACGCCCTGACATCAGCCACCCGTTTGCAAGATATTAAACATAAAAGGGCTAACAACTTAGCAGAAAGTTGACGCAAGGTCAGAACCTGGTTAGAAGGCCATTGCTCTAGAAAGTTCAGTAACAGGGTCACATCCCACGTTGCCGTATACCGCGGCAACGGGGGACGGTCAGCCCTGATACCCTTAAGCAAACGACATACCAACGGGTGTTTACCCAAAGGTGTCCCATGAAAACCCACATGATAGGCAGAGAGAGCAGATCTATAAACATTAAGAGTACGATAAGCTTTACCCTGATCAAAGATTTCCGTAAGGAAGTCTAAGACGAAGTTCAAAGGGGCCTGGAAGGGATCCTGATCCCTTGACAGACACCAATGATGCCAGGTGAGCCAAGCCGATTTATAACAGGATCTAGTACCTGGGGCCCATGCATGGCGCAGGAGCGCCGTAGTCCGTTCCGAAATTTCTCTGGTTCCCCCGGGCGTCCCGATACCAGCGAGGCCAACAACAGACTGTGGCCTGTAGATAGTAGCGGGTGAGGGCGCCCGGATGAGTCCACCAGGAGATCCGGGAGAGACGGTAGAGACCGTGGAGTATCCATTAGGAGTTCCAACAGAATCGGGAACCAATGCTGGTTCTGCCAAAACGGGGTGATCAACACCACCTGGACCTGCTGGGTCCTGACCTGTCGCAGCGTGCGAGCAATCAATTGAAATGGCGGGAAGGCGTACTGGCGAGCTCCGGACCAATCCTGTAGGAAAGCGTCCGTTGCCTCCGCCAGTGGGTCTGGCCGCCAACTGTAAAAGAGTGGAATATGGGCGTTGAGACGGCAAGCAAATAAGTCCGCGCGAAACGGCCCCCAGATGGCCGCCACGTCGGAAAACACTGACGATCGCAGCCGCCAATCCCCGGAGTCTTCCGTGTGTCTCGAGTTCCAATCTGCGAATTGATTCGAGATACCCGGAATAAACTGCGCCTGGACTACGATCCCTGCCTGAAAACACCATTCCCACAGGCGGGAAGCCATTGTAGTCAGAAGCAGGGAGCGAGGACCGCCCAGCGAATTGATGTATCGGACCGCCGGGAAGTTGTCCATCCGGAGAAGGACTGAGCGATGTGTGCGATCCTTGAGAAAACTCTGGAGTGCAAAGAGTCCTGCCAGGAGTTCCAAGCCGTTCATATGTAGACAACGTTCCTGAACGGACCAGCGTCCTCCTGTGGAAGAACCTTCGCAATAAGCACCCCAACCTGACCCACAAGCGTCGGAGTCGATAGTAATCGTTGGGGGCAATACCAGGATAGGCCTGCCGTTGCAGGAGTGGAGGTGATCGGTCCACCATGCCAGATCGAGCCTGGCCGCTTCTGAGAGGTGGATCCGAGCAGTGTAGGGGAGACCCTTCCTGAGAAAAAGGGCCTTCAGGCGTTGGAGGGCCCGATAGTGTAGGGGGGCTGGTGTCACGGCCAGCCTTGTCGCTGCCAAAAGGCCAATCACGCGAGCCAGATCCCTTAGTGATGGAGCCTGGGCCCCCCGAAGGGATCTGACTTCGCGTAAAATAGATCGACATTTGGGCAGGGGAACGCTGAGAGACATCCGGATACTGTCCACTCCGAATCCCAGAAATTCCAGGGTTTGAGATGGAGAGAGAATCGATTTCTCCTGATTCACAAGGAATCCTAGAGACTGAAAAAGGTCGATCGTCCATTGGACCTGGAGACGTAGCAGACTCTCCGATGAGGCCATTAGCAATACGTCGTCCAGGTACACAATGAGGCGAACACCCTTGGTGCGTAGCCATGCTACGACCGGTTTCAGCACCTTGGTAAAGCACCAAGGGGCGGAAGACAGGCCGAAAGGCAGACAGCGAAATCTCCAGAGGTCCGGACCCCAGCGGAACTGGAGGAAATTCCTCGATTCTTTGGCAATCGGGATGGTCAGATAAGCGTCTTTGAGATCCACCTTTGCCAACCAATCGTGGGGTCTCAAGAGGTCCTTGAGCATGTGCATGCCCTCCATCTGAAAGTGACGGTAGACCACCGTCCCATTCAATTCCCTGAGATTGATGACTGGACGGACGCCTCCGTCTTTCTTGGGGACCAAGAACAAGTTGCTCAGAAAACCCGAGGTCTCCTGTGGAACCCGTTCTATGGCTCTTTTTAGATACAGTTCTGAGATCTCCCGCTCCACCAACGTCCGCCCCTCCCCCGAAAAGGGGAGAGGAAGAGGCAGCGTTGTCTGGAGTGGGGGAGAAGAGAACTCCAGAACAAACCCTTGTACAGTATTGAGGACCCAAGGGTCCGATGTAATGCGACACCATGCGGTGTGAAAATATTTTAAACGACCCCCCACCTTGGTAGTAGACGGGTGTATGAGGTGTGGAATTACCTGTGTGTCTGAAGGACGAGGACGAGTGACCTCCTCTGGCACCCCGGAATCCTCTGCCACGCCACGGCCGTGAGCGGGTAGGGAAGAACGGTGAAGGTGCAGGAGCAGCAGTCGTGGAGGGGTTGCCTCCCGTGGGGCCAGAAAAGGTGGGTTTTGCACGGCCGGTGGCTCGGCCCCGATACCCACCGGCCCGTGGGAAAACCCCAGAGAATACCTTCTTTAGAGAATTGGAAACGCGTTCCATCGTATTGAATGCCCCTGAGTACTCATTCATATCTTTTAGGAATCCTTTCCCAAATAATGCTCCGTTAGCCGTAGCACCTAACTCATGGTCGGCCATGCCAGCCAGTTGGCGATCCATTTTTAGGAGGATAGATTTACGTCTTTCGGAGGCAAGAGCCGCATTAGTATTCCCCAAAAAACTGAGCGACCTCTGGACCCAATTGGTGACCTGAACGGGGTCCATGAGGTCACCAGATAATTTGGCCTGTTCCGCTGCATCCAGCAGCTTAACCAAAGGACCCATGGTGTCCAGCAATTTATCCTGGCACACTCTGAATGCGTGGTCAATGCCTTTGTTGGGGACCCATCCCTTGGGAGTGACGAAGTCCACAAAGGCCTTATCCACGTCAGGTGTCAGGCAAGTCTTCCCACTCGTGGTAGGGCGAGGGGATTCCGCTTTCATGCGGTTTCTAGTCGCCTTATCCAAGGCTTTGCGCGTGTGCGCGTCCACATAGAGTTCTACATGTGGTAGTGGGGACCATTCGGCAGACCGTGGGTGAGCAAGGTCTTCCGGGCAGAACAGTGGGTTACCCAATGGATCATAAATAGTGCCCGGTCGGGCTTTGGAATCTACATCTACCGGGGCTTCGGTAAAATCCTCATCTGAGGCATACACTTCCAAGGCATCGCTGTTAGTATCCTCCTCCGAATCCAGGGTTGTGTCCTGAAGCGGAGCAGGGACCACAGCGGTGTCAGGGTTTGAAACTTTAATAAGTTTAGGCTTTTTTGTGTGTGTTGACACTGGGAGTGCAGGAGCCCGTTTACGGGATGCAGGGGGTGGGTGCACGCGTCCCGGCATTTTTAGGGGGATGCCAACCCCTCCAGTCGAGTGTCGTGCTGGTTTCACTGACTGTGTCCCCGTGGTGGTGGCCAGGGGGGTCTCGGGGGCCTCACCGCGGTGAGTATCGTGCCCGTATCAATAGCCGCCAGTGGCGGGGGTTCATCAGTGTGGCGAGTTTCCACCAACATTTCTTTAATTGAGCGGGTGAAATCCGCGGACAAGGCAGAGACAGCTTTAAAGACTGCAGCATCAATGGATGCTTGCATATATGGGTCAAGGGTAGCACTTTGAGAAGGAGCCATCTGAGCTTGAATTAAAACGGGTGCATCGGGTTTTGTTGCAGCTCAGCCTGACTGTCTTCAGACGAGTGCTCAGAGTCCTCCGCTGGGGAGGCTGGGCGCTGCGGGGTCTTGCCTCGTGGCATGGCGCTGGTGAGACGGACTCAGGCGCTGGGAAACCCCCTTGTGTGTGGAGTGAGCCGAGGCCCCGCCCACCCGATCAGCGAGCGCGTGCAGCCGCTCGTGAACCCAGGCAGAGGGAAGGACGCTGCGGCCAGAAACACTCGGTGAAATGAAAATAAGAGCGAATTGAACGCGGACCCGCGGTTAGAGCCGGGTGACCGCGAAATAAATAATTAATTAAGGCAAATAAACAGTCCCAATACGTAAATTCTAAGAATTATTAGAGAAAAACGCAGAGGAAAGTTCTTGACTACTTATCTAGTCGCCGAGCAGCATAGAAAGAGGAAGTAGGAGGGATGTTCACCGGGCTTGATGGGCTCTGACAGGAAGGAGGACTGATCCAAGAAGGAAGGGATGTCGGAAGATACCATTTATACCTATTGTTACTATTGTTATGTGTTTTCCTTTTATTTCAATATAAAATGCTTCATATTTACAAGTTCTTGCTAGTTGCCACTTGCTGCTATGTTTAAATAAAGCAAGAAAGAGAAGCAATAGGAGCCTCAGAGTCGATGTATTAAAATTTGCAATTTAGTGAATAAATGCAAGAAAAATCCAAAATATCTTTATAAAAAAGGTATGAAAAGGCCAACCTAAAGGGGCACTCTAAGCACCTTTAAGCTCTTGGCTTTATTCTTGGTTGTACAGTTATTACCGTTACCAGTAATTGTGTTTTCCATTCATTCTTACATGTATTGTTATTATTATTGTAGGAATGTATTGTATGTCCATTAATAAGTGTAGAAATAACAGGAGCTGCCTCATAAACATGTGGGTAAGCACTACGCATTCCTTGTGCCCACTTCCTGGCACTTAACCACAAGTAGGTGGCTTTAGAACTACACAAAGGCATTTGTTTCCCCTTTTATTTGACACTCGAAAGGAATAAGAATCTTGCGTGTCTTTCATTGTGAACCAAGTCGCGTTAATGCTGGTCGGAGAACAGACCGTGCCCGAGTTCTCTTCAGATGCCAAGCCTTTCTGTGGCTAAATACAAATCACTTCACAAAGCTCTTCACGAAAGAAAAAAAAAAAAAGAACATATTAAAACAAAAAATGGAAAACCTTTTAGTTTTCATGGAATACGGGCCGACAATAAAAGGAATGATAAGAGAAATACCATTAGAGGATATACACAGCGATGATTCGGTCCCAATGCCCTGATCCAGGTATCAGTCACTCAAGGATGTTCATGATGACACACGAATAGACTGGAGTGCCGTTAAAGAAAAATAAAGAACTTTTTTTCATTTCGGAAATCTCAGCTTCTACAAGACAAAATAAACAGAAAATAATTAAAGGTATACTGTATTTAGTGCTAAATCCAGCCATTTAATTGTCAACTTAACCCCTTCACTACCAAGTGATTTTACAAAAAAACATTGTCAAAAAACTGTTTTTTTTGTAAAATAATTTAAATTAATTTTAAAGTAGAAAAATTTGGAGCTTATACCTATTGTATGTCTTACTGTAAATAATCTATTTTTGCCCAGTAGATGGCGCCATCTACTGCCAAATTGAGTTAGAAGAAAATAGAAAAAGTAAATAATACCTCTATTTCTCCCTGCATCAGCTGCTGAAAGCCCGATATTTCAGAGCATTGAGCAATTGATTTTACAGGTTTAGCTCTTTAGGGCGTTATGCCCACAAGGCTAAAACTTTGGGAGCACCTTCTGCAGCCCAAAAGCAAATTAAATTTGTTTGCAGCAAACAACTTTCATTTGCTTTTGGACTGCAGATCAGCATATCGAGATGTCGGGGCACCATCACTCTCCGTGTGTCACGTCCCACGGTACCCGGCATCCAGCAGCATCCTGCTCCTATCCTGAAACCTATTTAACCGCTTCGCTGCAGAGGACACGCTCAGCGCATCCACCCGCAGGTAGCGTTGGCTGCAGAGGATGCGCTGAGCGCGTCCTCCCTTTGCAGCCAGCGGTCGGCTGGATTCTGGCCGATCGCTGTGCCCCCGGTGCGGGCTGACCATCCTTGATGTTAGCCCAGGATCCGGGACCACCGCAGGCACCAATAGATGACATTGCGGCAGCGCGATGACATCTATTGCAGACGCCCCCCCCCCGCAAGTGCGGAGGAGGTGCCTGAAAGGGAGGGGGGGGGGAGATCCTTTGGACCTCTCTCCCTCCCCTTCAGTTCCTTTGGACCTCTCTCCCTCCCCTTCAGTTCGGTGCAGCGATCAAAGCCAGGCAAGGTTTGGAAGGGAACAGCCTGCCCTTCCAAACAGTGCCTGGCTTTAACCCCTTGGGGACCGGATCGCTATTCGGCGCCAAAAAGCACCAGATAGTGATCCTTTCCCGGAGCTGGTCGACATCTCGAATGTCAGCCAAGCTTCCGGGATTTCCCCCTGATGACTGGCGTCATCGTGCATTACGCGATGACGTTAGTTTTGGAGTTAACCCCTAGCTGCCACCAATGGTGGAGATAGGGGGTTCCAATGAACCCCGTCTCCCAATCCGTGGCAGCTAGGGTTTAATGTTTGGCATCGTTGGAGCATGGCCTTTCCAACGATTTCAAACAAGACCATGTTAAATGTAAAGAAAAAAGAATAAAAAATAAAAATTAAGATATAAAAAATATTAAAAAATAAATAAATAATAAAAAAGTGGGTTTTTTTGTTGCTTTGTTTTTGTTAATGCAGCAATATTGTTCTCATTTCAATTATAACGTGAACAATGATGCTGCACTAACAATTTCTGTATGGGGTACGTTGGTTACAAAGCGCGTGATTCCCCCCCCAAAAAAACGTAACGAGTCCCCACTTCTAATATTTTTAACAAGCGCAAGCATATAAAGTATAACCGCAAACGCTCGCATGTTAAAATGTGAAAAAAAAACACTTTACACGTTGTAAATTATTGAAAAATAAACTTTTATTGCATTTTTTGTTATAATATACAGACAGAACATGACGTATACATATAATAATGATATATTATGAATCTGCCTAGTCTGCCGGAAAGAACGATATACAATATGTCTGGGTCATATAATAAAACATGGCTTCAAAACGCATTTAAACATGATTAGCGAAACCGGTAAAAATGAGCTCAGCACACAGGTGTGAAATGGCTCAGCAGCGAAAGGGTTAAGCACCAAAGACAGGGGGATTTTTTTTTCATCGGTGCTGCTGTCCTTGGTGCTGAAACCTATTTCAGCACCAATTGCAGGGGGATTACCGTATTTTTTATCCCTCATTTTGTAACCCTAATCTAACAGTAATAAAGTCATCCATTTCACCATTCCGTAATAACGAATCAAACTAACAGGGCAAGTTCGGTGACTTTTCGTTCTCTTCAATTCAGTGCAAGTTGGCGATCCCATTTCGGTGACCCTGCAGTGTATTCAGCAAGCACCACAGGGCCGTCGTAGTGCAGGGAAAAGTCGCCGCAAACCCGACGAACACTCACTGCAAAACCCAGTGAATGCACACTGAAAACTCGCAAAAACATCTGGATTAACCCTGCCGAACATGCCGGAGAAACCCGAGCAGGAGCCGATCAGAGCGCAGAGCAGCCGCCGGAAAAACCCGACAAAAGTGAAACGCTGTTTGCAAAGAAACTACTGAGCGAAAATATCTGAAATTTACATAGCAGATCCAATGCTAATATGAATGATAATAAAAAGGCCGTTACAGAAAAAACGTTTTTTTTTTAAAAAAAAGAGAGTTTCGCAAAAAAATCCCGAAAAAAGGCCTAAAAGATCCTAAAAAAAATCTAAAAATAAAGAAACTTTTTACTGCAGAATATGATAGTCAACGGTTTATTAGATATTGAATTAAAACGGGAATATTTTTAACATTAAAGCCTATGGGATTCACCTGAATAAACCTGCCGAATTAAACCACCGAATGGCAGGGCATTTCGGGAACCATTCACTGCTGGTTTTTGTTCTCTGAATAGATGAAGCAGTGCTTCTCTATGGGGATTTCACTGCCCTCGAACAGGCACCGAACAGGCACCGTATGTGCAGGCAATTCGCCAACATTTGGCGAACTGCCGGCTCTCTGGATAGCCGAATGGCCAGGAAAGGTAACCGTACCCTGAATTTCACTGTTCGGTTACCTTTTCGGCCCCAATTCGGATCTCTTTGAATAACCCTGTGAATAACCCAGGACATACTTGAAAACGAGAGAAATCTCAATGTATCCTTCCTGGTAAAATCCTTTATAAATAAACAAATCAAAACCAAATAATGAATCGATAGGAATTACGAATTACTAATCTCCTGAAATAATGAATTGTTCTGAAACACGAATCACAGTAATATAACAAATGCAATGAAACAAATCGATCTGAAATTAAACAGATTTTTCCAATGTGCACGTCTACTTGTGAACAACGAGTATATAATAGTGAAGAGGTTAAAGAATAACTCATAGCGCATACCTTCCAAGTGTCTTCAATCCGGCAGCCCTGTCCAGGTTTTGTGCCTTATCCTTTAGTTACAGTTTACACAAATAAAAGTTTCTATCTGTAATTTTTTTACTAGATTTTTATCATATAACTTTAGTGTTATGATTTATGGTCCAATCCACATTCATAGGATTTTTTCTTTTTTTTACAAGAGATACTTGCGGAGATAAAAGCAGCCTATGCCAGCTCAGAGATAACAGATTTCAATTTGCAGGACAATTATATAGATCTATTTTTCTATACACGTTCTGTAAGAAATAATTCCGTAAGGCTCTATTACGGGCGAGTTTAAAGAGATTAAATAGGGAAAAAATATATCTTTAAATATTATTTTTTCTCTTTTTTTAAGCCCCGAGAAGCTATTTTGAAGGTAAAACGCACTAAGGCTAGGGTCAGACGAGCGTGATTTCTACGGACTGTACGTCCTTGCACACGGACGTACGTCAGTACGGAAGACGCAGTAGTGGCCAGACAGTTCGTTTTTTCACTGACGTTTATTTTTTGACGGATGTAGGAGGGAAAATAAATTAAAAAGCAAAACCATTTTGTCCGTGAAAAATGCTGGACGTATAAATGCAGTCCGTCTGACCACGTTCCATCACTCACACACAAAGCTATGCGGACGTTGCGGACGCAGCGCACTTTGTGCGGCCGTTCTAGTGGTTGTACGTTCTTGCCTGCCTTGCGTCCGTTTGCCGCGGCCGTTGTGCGTCCGCAGTTCAGTGCGGACGTACTTTGTGTGTCAGGCTCCAATGGGCTTTCTGTCATACTATCACGGACGTACTTTTAGGCGCAATCACGGACGTGAACACTACGCTCGTCTGACAGCAGCCTAAAGCTGCGTAAATAACAAAACACGATTGGGAGTGATATATACCAAGTGCGCTATGGATCAGCGATGCTACAATAAGATATGATACAGCTTATCAAATATTACAATTAAATGGAACTAGTGATAAAATAGTACATTTTATTCTTTCTAAGGAAACTTTCTCTTCAGGATAATTGCTACATTCCCTTTTTTACCCTCAAAAAAATATTTAATTCAGCAGAGAACTGAGAATGTGTAGTAATGATAACACTTCTGTGACATCATATGATAAATATATATATATATCTATATAATAAAACTGTTTTAAAGTCCGTCGCCATCAACTTACTCGCACACTGCGCATGTCTGAAGAGGAATCTGCCGCCGGCCTGCGCGAGGGGAGTAATCCTGTCCGTTGGAGGGAAGGCTGTGTGAGGAGGAAGCTCAGAGCGAAAGGGCCGGCCCACAGCCAATAGATGCAGCGTGTCCAGCTAACTCCTCCCCTCTGACTCAGCACTTCCTCCTCTCCGTGTCCCTCTCCATGTGAGTCTCTCTCCAGTCCTCACTGCGCGCAGCTCCCACCCCCTGCAAACACACACACTCCATCTCCTGTAACCCCCCCACACCATCTCCTGCAAACCTCACACCACCACCTCCTGCAAACCTCCCCACACCACCTCCTGCAAACCTCCCCCCACCACCTCCTGCAAACCTCCCCACACCACCTCCTGCAAGCCTCCTCACACCACCTCCTGCAAACCTCCCCATCACCTCCTGCAATCCTCCCCACATCACCTCCTGCAAACCTCCACATCACCTCCTGCAAACCTCCCCACCACCTCCTGCAAACCTACACACAGCACCTCCTGCAAACCCCTACACACAGCACCTCCTGCAAACCTGCCACACCACCTCCTGCAATCCTCCCCACATCACCTCCTGCAACCACCACGCTATATCCTGCAAACTCCCCACCACCTCCTGCAAACCTCCCCACCACCTCCTGCAAACCTCCACACCACCTCCTGCAAACCCGCCACACCACCTGCTGCAAACCCGCCACACCACCTGCTGCAAGCCTCCCCACAAACCACCACGCTATATCCTGCAAACCCACGCCATCTCCTGCAAACCCCCACGCACCACCTCCTGCAAACCCCCCACCACCTCCTGCAAACCTACCCACACACGCACCTCCTGCAACCCCCCTCAACACGCACCTCCTGCAACCCCCCACACACGCACCTCCTGCAACCCCCCACACACGCACCTCCTGCAACCCCCCCCCACACACGCACCTCCTGCAACCCCCCCCACACACGCACCTCCTGCAACCCCCCACACACGCACCTCCTGCTCCCCCACACACATGCACCTCCTGCAACCCCCACACACACGCACCTCCTGCAAACCCCCACACCACCTCCTGCAAACCTCCCCACCACTTCCTGCAAACCCACCACCTCCTGCAAACCCTACACACAGCACCTCCTGCAAATCTCCCCGCACCACCTCCTGCAAACCCGCCACACCACCTGCTGCAAACCTCCCCACAAACCACCTCCTGCAACCACCACGCCATATCCTGCAAACCCCACACCATCTCCTGCAAACCCCCACCACCTCCTGCAAACCTCCCCACCACCTCCTGCAAACCCCACCACCACCTCCTGCAAACCCCACCACCACCTCCTGCAAACCCCACACCATCATGCAAACCCCACACCACCTCCTGAAAACCTACCCACACCACCACCTGCAAACCTCCCCACCACCTCCTCACACACCTCCTGCAAACCCACCACCTCCTGCAAACCTCCTCACACCACCTCCTGCAAACCCCACACCTCCTGAAAACCTCCCCACACCACCTCCTGCAACCCTCCACACACGCACCTCCTGCAACCCCCACACACGCACCTCCTGCAACCCCCCCACACACGCACCTCCTGCAACCCCCCACACACGCACCTCCTGCAACCCCCCACACACGCACCTCCTGCAACCCCCCACACACGCACCTCCTGCAACCCCCCACACACGCACCTCCTGCAACCCCCCCACACCCTCCTGCATCCTCCCCCACGCACCTCCTGCAAACGCCCACACCACCTCCTGCAAACCCCACACCACCTGCAAACCTCCCCACACACCTCCTGCAAACCCCACACCACCTCCTGCAAACCCCACACCACCTGCAAACCTCCCCACACACCTCCTGCAAACCCACCACCTCCTGAAAACCTCCCCACACACCCCTGCAAACCCCCCCACGCACCTCCTGAAATCCCCCACAAACTCACCTCCTGCAGCCCCCCCCACACACGCACCTCCTGCAGCCCCCCACAACACACACACCTCCTGCAAACCCGCCACACCACCTGCTGCAAACCTCCCCACAAACCACCTCCTGCAAACCACACGCCATATCCTGCAAACCCACCATCTCCTTCAAACCCCACGCACCACCTCCTGCAAACCCACGCCATCTCCTGCAAACCCCCACGCACCACCTCCTGCAAACCCCACACCATCTCCCTGCAAAACCCCTCACGCACCACCTCCTGCAAACCCACGCCATCTCCTGCAAACCCCCACGCACCACCTCCTGCAAACCCCACACCATCTCCTGCAAACCCCCACGCACCAC
>RXON01002646.1:0-33294 GCA_009667805.1 Leptobrachium leishanense
GGGGTTAAGGTAGCAATATGTTTCTTTAAATTGTAAAATTTTGTATTGTGTAGAATGAGTGGGCTTGAGGGCATTGTTTGAAATTTGGATGTAGGGGATTGCCTGACTCTTGGTGCAATGAATGGCTTTGAGGAGATGATCTGACCCTCATGTGGAATGAGTAGCTTAGAGGAGATGGCCTGACACTCAGTGGAGGGGATGGCCTGCCCTGACCCTCATGTGGAATGAGTAGCTTTGAGGGGAGGCCCTGACTCTCAGCAGATAGGATGGCCTGACCCTCATGTGGAATGAGTAGCATTGAGGGGATGGCCTGACTCTCAGCAGAGGGGATGGTCTGACCCTCATGTGGAATGAGTAGCATTGAGGGGATTGCCTGACTCTCAGCAGAGGGGATGGTCTGACCCTCATGTGGAATGAGTAGCTTTGACGGGATTGCCTGACTCTCAGCAGATAGGATGGCCTGACCCTCATGTGGAATGAGTAGCTTTGAGGGGATGGCCTGACTCCCAGCAGATAGGATGGCCTGACCCTCATGTGGAATGAGTCGCTTAGAGGAGATGGCCTGACTCTCAGCAGATAGGATGGCCTGACCCTCATGTGGAATGAGTAGCTTTGAGGGGAAGGCCTGACTCTCAGCAGATAGGATGGCCTGACCCTCACGTGGAATGAGTAGCATTGAGGGGATGGCCTGACTCTCAGCAGATAGGATGGCCTGACCTTCATGTGGTATGAGTAGCATTGAGGGGATGGCCTGACTTTCAGCAGAGGGGATGGCCTGACCCTCATGTGGAATGAGTAGCATTGAGGGGATTGCCTGACACTCAGGGGAGGGGATTGCCTGAACTCTTGCAGGGTTATTTAAAGAGATCCGAATGGCTGCCGAAAGGGAATCGAACGCTGAAAATCAGCGTTCGATTAACTTTCTTGGCCATTCGGCTATCCAGAGGGCAGGCAATTTGCCAAATCCTGGCGAATTGCCTGCACATACGGTACCTGTTCATTGCCTGTTCGAGGGCAGTGAATCCCCATAAGAGAAGCAATGCTTTGGCTATTCAGAGAGCAAAAGCCAGCAGTGAAAAGTTGCTGAATTGCCCTGCCATTCGGTGGCTTCATGCGGCAGATTTATTCAGGCGAATCCCATAGACTTTTTTTAAAGTTTTAATTCAATATCTAATAAACCGTTCATTATAATATTCTGCAATAAAGAGTCTCTTTATTTATAGATTTTTTTAGGATATTTTAAGCTTTTTTCGCGATTTTTCTTTTTAAAAAAAAATCTGATTTTTTATTTATTTATTTTTTTAACTTTACTTATTTTTTCTGTAACAGCCCTTTTTATTATCATTCATTGGATCATATGTGAATTTCAGACATTTTCGCTCAGTAGTTTCTTTGCAAACAGCGTTTCACTTTTCAAACATTCAAGCAAACTGTTTTTCTAATTTATTCACTGCATTCGTCTGCGGTGTCGGCTTTTTCCAGCAGCTGCGCTGCGTGTGATCGGCTCCTGCTCGGGTTTTTCCGGTGTTTTCGGTGGGTTAATCCAGATGTTTTTGCGGGTTTTGGTGTGCATTCGCCCTCGTTTTGCGGTGAGTTTTCGGCGGGTTTTCGGCGACTTTTGCCTGCATTTTGGCGGCCCTGTGGTGCTTGCTGAATACACTGCAGGGTTGCCGAAATGGGATCGCCACATCGAACCGAATTGAAGAGAACGAAAAGTCACCTGTTGGTGACATGAATGGCTTTGAGGAGATGGCCTGACTACCAGCAGAGGGGATGGTCTGACCCTCATGTGGAATGAGTTGCTTTGAGGGGATGGCCTAACTGTTGGCAGATAGGAAGGCCTGACCTTCGAATGGATGGGCAAACTGAATTTTGGATGGAATGCAAGACCCAGAGGGGGTGGCATGACCTTCGAATGGAAGGGATTGCTTGACCTTCAGATGGGTCAACTGGATTTAAGGGGATGGCCTGACCCTGGAATTAAATAATTGGAAGGGATGGCCTGACCTTTGGATAGAGGTGAGGCCCCATGTCTGACATTCAATATAAATGTAACAGAGTAAGGATACAGAAGCCAAAAAACGACTACAAAGTATAACAATGGGAGTGATGATAATATATGTAAAATGGGACTCATCATGTGGATAAATAGATTGTGTAATAATAAATAAAAATAAGTTAAAACTTAAAATACATACATAGAGGTATAATTCGCAGTCCTGGTTTAGAAGTAATATATACATTATCCCCATTCTAAATATTGATACCTGTAGAGATATTTTTTATATCATGACCCTATCCCAGAAGAGTCGCCAACCATCAAGCACAATAAACTGGAAACACCAGATGTAAGTTACTCACTGAACAAGGTCTGCAGCCGCATCACGCAGGCGATGAAGTCATCAAACTGAATGGTTAAATCAGACGAGGCGTATTTCTGCACGATGACTTCAAGAACATTGTTGCCCAAGCGGAAGCCTTTTCAAGAAAAAACAAACAAGGAGTGCAACTGGGTGAGATTTGTAAAATTTGTAGAATGCTAAACACTTTCAGGTCTATTCACTAAAGGGTGCAGTTAGGAGAACTGGCAGGAGAAGAGAACAATCTAGACAATCTAGGCCTCCCTCTCCCCGCCTCACCGCACTACAATCCATTTTGAATGACTCCGCCAGGCTAATTCACCTTACCCGCCGCTCTGTCTCTGCCGCTCCTCTCTGTGAGTCCCTTCACTGACTCCCCATCCACTGCAGAATTAAATTCGAAATCCTCACCCTGACCTACAAAGCTCTCACTAACTCAGCTCCCCACTACCTTTCCTCACTAATCACCAAATACACCCCAGCCCACTCTCTAAAATCCAACAGTGACCTGTGCCTAACTTCTCCGTTCATCACCTTTTCCGATGATAGACTGCAGGATTTCTCATGCACAGCCCCCATCCTCTGGAACACTCTCCCTCGTACAGTCAGACTTTCCCCTAGTTTCCCTTCCTTCAAACGCTCCCTTAAGACATTCCTATTCAGGCAAGCCGGCCACCCGACTCACTGATACACTCCACTGCCCAAACCAGTCCATCACTCTCACCTTGCAGCCCATCACTCTCACCTTGCAGTCCATCACTCTCACCTTGCAGTCCATCACTCTCACCTTGCAGTCCATCATCCTCACCTTGCAGCCTATCACTCTCACCTTGCAGCCCCTCACTCTCACCTTGCAGCCCCTCACTCTCACCTTGCAGTCCATCACTCTCACCTTGCAGTCCATTACTCTCACCTTGTAGTCCATCACTCTCACCTTGCAGTCCATCACTCTCACCTTGCAGTCCATCACTCTCACCTTGCAGCCCATCATTCTCACCTTACAGTCCATCACTCTCACCTTGCAGTCCTCTCCTCCTGTTTCTACATGGCTGAGAAATTTGTTTAGCTTAGTTTCGTTACTTTTTTTGCATTCAAAAGGTTTTATTATAATCAAGAAATATACATAATACAAAAATGCACCTGACATAAAGCATGGTGCACCAAAAACAATTTGTAACGCAATAGCAACTAATAAGACAAATGGAAGCCACAGATCATTCAGATTCCCAAGAGAGTGTGCAAAGCAATAAATCTCCAATCGGTTTCATGTGATTATCCTCGTGATATCCGGAAATGAAATTGAGGAGATATAGACCATCTTGATCCACAAGCTGGTCATACATGAATGCTTTATAGTGTTAAATGTGGCCCACAATAGGCATAACAGTTGCCCATCAGGGGTAATACCCTGATAATGATATTCAAAAATAAAGTAATCGGTAGTAGAGGAGAAAGTACAATAATCCAGAATTGACAACAATAGTAAGAGAAGAGAAAGAGAGAAGGGGAAGGAGGGGGTGAGGGCAAAGAAAGAACACATGAGTGTCATTAGGAAGGGTGGTGAGGGAAACGGGAAAAGGAGGGAATAATTTAAGTCATACGAGCCAAGCCATGGATGTTAGTCCATCCCCCAGGATGCCAGATTCCCCCCAGGAGACCCATCAAGACTATCTGAACTTTTTCCCCAGTCTGCGCGTAAAGACCTATATGCGTCCGAGGATGAAGCTTGATTCCAATAGAACCAAGTGTTCATAAACGTTTGTCTCATTTCATACGAGGAAATCAACAGTTCCTCCTCCGCCTTGATATCATTCATTTTGTCTACAAGTTCAATCACAGTAGGGAGCCGTGGGGTTCTCCACAACTTGGGAATCATAGCTCGAGCCCCTAACAAAAGGCGCAATAGCAGAGATTGTTTAAGTTGTTTCAAAGAAAGGTCAATGTGAAATAGCAAAAAAAATTCTGTTCGAAGAGGGAGAGTGATGTCAGTCAAGATATGTATCAAAGATGCAATCATCTTCCAGTATTTCTGAATAATCAAGCAATCCCACCAGATATGTAGGTATGTCCCTACTTGGGTGCAGTTCCTCCAACATCCCGGATCACTTATGAGCGTTATTTTCGAAAGTAACAGTGGGGACCTGTACCAAAAGGAGATTAGTTTATAAGACGTTTCGGAGAGAGCACAAATGCGGGAGCCTTTATGAGTAAGCGACAAGGTCAGTTGCCATTGATCCGAGGTGATCGGGAACTGTAGTTCCCTTTCCCATCTACCCATGAAGGCCGGTTCACGGCCATCCAGCTTTTGAATCAGCTTGTAAAAGGTCGAGATACTGTGATCCAATTGGAGTCCCATATTACAGAAACTCTCAAAAGATGTAAGTGGTCTAATCAGGCTGGCATTTCCCGGTACATTGTGTAAATAACGTTGGACCTGGTGATAGTTAAACAAGTCTGCAAAGGAAAGTGAAGCTGCATCACCTAAGTCCGATAAGTCTATAAATTGACCCTCACGGAAAACGTGATGGGCTTGGAGACGGTCAGTTGCTGTAAACCTGCGTCTTAAGGATGGTCGAACACCGCTTGGGAGACGCGAGTTATGATTCAGGGGTAGAAGAGGCGACGGCGGCGAGGATAAGGCATATCGACATCGGATTCTATGCCAGATTATGAGTGTGGCATGAGGTGGAGAATGCGTCAACATTTGAAGCATTCCATCATTACATGCAATCCACGGTAACGACCATAATGGAGTTCCAGCTGTAGCCTCTTCCAGGTCTAATCCTCTCGCAGTTCCTCCGAACGACATCCAGTCAAGGATCCTCGTTATGTGCGTGGCATAGTAATACCAAGTCAGATTTGGGAGTGCTAATCCGCCCTCCAGTTTAGGGAAGTTCAGAGAGCGGTATTGAAGGCATGCGTTTCGACTGGGCCAGATGAATCTAGTCAGGGTTGACTGTAGTGAGCGGAAGAAAACACTCGGGAGAAGAATCGTTATTGCCTGAAAAAGATACAGTAGTCTGGGAAGGACATTCATTTTTATAACATTTATTCTACCAATTCATGATAGGGTTTTCGTCTTCCAAATTTTTAGGTCGTTCGTTACAGACGCGAACAAAGTCGTAAAATTTATGTCATATAACCGCGACGCATCAGCCGTCAGCCAGATCCCAAGATATTTCATTTGTTGTATGCACCATCGATAAGGATATAATTGCTGGATCTGCAATGTCTGCGCAGCCGAGAGAGAGATAATTAAGAATTCAGATTTATCTGCATTCATTTTAAATCCTGACAATTTACCGTAAGCTTGAAGTTCAGTTGTTAAGGCTGATAGTGATCTGAGTGGTTGCGTGATCAAAAATTAAAGATCGTCCGCATAGGCTGATAATTTGTGAGTATCTTTTTTTTCCCCTTGAAACCCGTAATGTTAGCATTAGCCCGTATAGATGTCAATAGCGGTTCCATTGTAAGAGCAAAAAGTAGGGGCGATTCCGGGCAGCCTTGTTGGGTGCCACTTGCGATAGAAAAGGGCACTGACAATGCACCATTGACTTTTACCCGTGCAGTCTTCGCTACGTTTTTATATAATTTTGTTTTCGTAATTTCGAAATAATTTTGTTTCGTGTTTCGTTTAGTTTTGGATCGATTCAAAATTTTCAAATCTATTTGAAATTTCGAATCAATTAGAATCTCATATATCAATTCGATAGTTGGTATTAATTCAAATTTTGGATCACTAAATAAAACTCCAATTAATCAAATTTTGCTGTTAAAAGAAAGGCTAGGGTTAAATTTTAAGCTGTGTCACAGATTTAGTATTTGAGTAAATTTAAACAGTGAAACAAATTTAATTTGTTTCATAAAGTCCTTTGCTGACTATTACTTGTATTTTAACTTAAGATCAATTTGATAGATGATATCAATTATTCCAATTTTTCTTTTATGATGATGACAGTGTAAAACGAAATAAATTCGTTATATACCGTTTCATTTCGAATTCGTATCGTATCGATTTGTTATTCGGAAGTACTTCCGAACTACGAATTATCAAATTTCGTTACAAATTCAGAATTTTTCCGAAACGAATGCACATCTCTAGTTTCTACCCCCAACCCTTCTAGATTGCAAGTTCCCACAGGAATAGTTTCCACCTGGACTGGTTAATCAAAATACAGGAGGGGTGGGGTCGCACCTATTCCCCGATGGGGCGGCTGCAACCACCAAATGTATCCAGCCCAGCAACATGTATAAAACATAACAAAGAGAAAAAATGTCATCTGCGCTTATTCCCATTATACCGTATGAAACAAAACGCAATTAGAGGCCTCTAATTGCCTCTAATTGCCTCTAATTGCGTTTTGTTTCACACGGTATAATGGGAATAAGCGCAGATGACATTTTTTCTCCTGGTTAATCAAAATGTTGTTCAGTCTCAATGTATTGCAACCCTGTCTATATATCGTGCCCATTGTTCAGCGCTGCAGAATATGATGGCGCTATATATATAAAATAATAATAATAATAGACCAAATAGCCGATTTGGAAAGTGAGATAAATGGGAGAAATTGTCTGGTTTGGCCGTTTTAACCTAGAATTTTCACTTTCCTGCAAATTCTCCTGACTTCACCCTTTAGCAAATAGACCTGTATGAGAACGTCCTCACATCACCTGGATGATTTACACGAAGAATGGGTATAATAATAATAGCATAAATTGGCCAGACGTTTAGTGAGTTCATGCGACTGGTTGCTGGAGAATGGCACTAGAGTTTAGTAATTGACACAATCACTTTCTATTGATATAGGCCAGCAAACTGCATCAGGAAACAGGTGAGAATGATTATCTCCTGAGACAAAGATAACATGGAGCTGCCAGTCACCTGCTTTTCCCAGTGCCCTTCGCATTTCAAAAGCATCCATAGATCCTGAGCAGTCGGCGTCCATTGCTTTAAAGATTTCCTAGTGCATAATACATACAGATTACTACATACAGAATAATATATACAGATTAATACATACAGATTACTACATACAGATTAATAAATACAGAATAATACATACAGATTAATACATACAGATTAATACATAGAGATTAATAAATACAGAATAATACATACAGATTAACACATACAGAATAATACATACAGATTACTACATACAGATTAATAAATAAAGAATAATACATACAGATTACTACATACAGATTAACACATACAGATTGTGAAGATATTAGGGAGGGGGAGAGAGATGGAAAGAGGGATCACATATTAGACACAGTGTCCAATCCTGAGCTTCTTAAAGTCAGAGAAAGCAAAATCAGTTTCTATCCAAATTATATATTATAAGTAACGCTTAATGCTTGGCTTAATGTCTAATGGTTGTTGTGCTATGTTTATTAATTAGTTAGTATATTATGCTTATTAATTAGTTAATACACTGTTTTTTTTTTTAAAAAAAACCTTGAGAAAGGCTCTTAAAGTGCTGAAACGTCGGTCAAGTGGACGGGAACCAATTTTTAGTATGTATCTTCAATAACATTTTTGCTTTTATTTAAAAATCCTGATGTGCATCCCTATCTGTTTAGTGCTGTTTATTAATTAGGTATTATTCTCTGCTTATTAATTAGCTCTTGCACTGTGCTTGTTAATTAGGTATTATTCTCTGCTTATTAATTAGCTCTTGCACTGTGCTTATTAATTAGGTATTATTCTCTGCTTATTAATTAGCTCTTGCACTGTGCTTATTAATTAGGTATTATTCTCTGCTTATTAATTAGCTCTTGCACTGTGCTTATTAATTAGGTATTATTCTCTGCTTATTAATTAGGTATTATTCTCTGCTTATTAATTAGTTATTACACTGTTTATTAATTAGGTATTATTCTCTGCTTATTTAACACTTGCACTGTGCTTATTAATTAGTTATTACTATGTTTATTAATTTTCTTTTGTACTATTATTAGTTATTATACTATGGTTATTAGTTAGTTTTGTTCAATGTGTATGGACTCTCTCTCTTAGAGAGAGTTCAGAGAAGGGCTACTAAAATGGTGTACAGCTTGAAGGAGAAAAGTTACCAGGAAATGCTTAATAATCTTAACATGTACAGCTTGGAAAAAAGACGAGACAGAGGAGATATGATAGAAACATTTAAATACGTAAAGGAATCCACAATGTAGAGGAAGGGAGTATATTTAAAAGGAAACAAAGTAGCAAAAAAAGGACATAGTCTTAGATTAGAGGGCAAAGGTTTAAAAGTAACATCAGGAAGCATTATTTTACTGAGAGGGTGGTGGATACATGGAACAGCCTTCCAGTTGAAGTGGTAGAGGCTAAAACAGTAATTGAATTTAAGCAGGCATGGGATAGGCATAAGGCTATCCTAAACAAAAGATAAATCCAGGTAAAGTATCCATGTAATTGGGCAGACTAGATGGGCCGAAAGGTTCTTATCTGCCGACATTTTTCTATGTTTCTATGTTTCTATTTTAGTTATTATACTATGCTTATTAGCTCTTGTGCTATGCTTAGTATGCAGCTGCCAGCTGTTATACTATGCTTACTAATTAGCTCTTATACTAAGCTTATTAAATAGTTATTGCACTTTGTTTATTAATTACTGTATTAGGGTAAAACCCCTAACACCAAGTGATGATTAATATGCCAATTCCACACTCACAAGCATCGAGTAAATCAAGCATGTAGGTAGCCAATGTATATTATTGGTATATAGGTTGGTGCCCTTCTGGCGCTTCCCGAGTTCTTGCACGGATGCGTTGCGTGTATGCTGCCACTAGGGGGTTGTAGCAGAGCCCTATGACTGCTACCAAGATAGATAGAATGTAAGGAGGGGGTTCCCACTAGATGGCGCTCCTCGCAAATAGGTGGATATATTCAAAGTATCCCCTAATTATTGGGACTCCTAGGTGACAATAGGTGTGTTTTTGTCATTTCCACGTGTCTCCAATGACATGTTGAAAGAAATAATGCAGTAATAGTGAAGGGCCATAAAAAACAATTGGACGAAACGCGTTGAGTGACGGATCCTGATCCAGCTGGATGTAGGCTTCGAATAGCCGTGCACCTCTGGGATCGGGTGATTTGTATATGCGATAAATGTTTTAAATATTGTAAGCGCAATAAATTGGTTAAATTTTAATTGTTTTTTATGGTCCTTCACTATTACTGCATTATTTCTTTCAACATGTCATTGGCGACACGTGTAAATGACAAAAAAATGAAGAAGGAATAATCTACATTGGCTACCTACATGCTTGATTTACTCGATGTTTGTGAGTGTGGAATTGGCATATTAATCACCACTTGGTGTTAGGGGTTTTACCCTACAGTATGTTCTGTATATTTTTACATTATGCATTGTAACTAGTTATTATACTATGCTTATTAATTAGCTTTCGTACTATTATTAGTTATTATACTATGCTTATTAATTAGTTATTATTCCATGCTTATTAATTAGTTATTACTATGCTTATTAATTAGTTATTATTCCATGCTTATTAATTAGTTATTACTATGCTTATTAATTAGCTATCATACTATTATTAATTAGTTATTATACTATGCTTATTAGTTATTATTCCATGCTTATTAATTAGTTATTACTATGCTTATTAATTAGTTATTATTCCATGCTTATTAATTAGTTATTACTATGCTTATTAATTAGTTATTATTCCATGCTTATTAATTAGTTATTACTATGCTTATTAATTAGTTATTATTCCATGCTTATTAATTAGTTATTACTATGCTTATTAATTAGCTATCATACTATTATTAATTAGTTATTATACTATGCTTATTAATTAGTTATTACTATGCTTATTAATTAGCTATCATACTATTATTAATTAGTTATTATTCCATGCTTATTAATTAGTTATTACTATGCTTATTAATTAGTTATTATTCCATGCTTATTAATTAGTTATTACTATGCTTATTAATTAGCTATCATACTATTATTAATTAGTTATTATACTATGCTTATTAGTTATTATTCCATGCTTATTAATTAGTTATTATTCCATGCTTATTAATTAGTTATTACTATGCTTATTAATTAGCTATCATACTATTATTAATTAGTTATTATTCCATGCTTATTAATTAGTTATTACTATGCTTATTAATTAGTTATTATTCCATGCTTATTAATTAGTTATTACTATGCTTATTAATTAGCTATCATACTATTATTAATTAGTTATTATACTATGCTTATTAGTTATTATTCCATGCTTATTAATTAGTTATTACTATGCTTACTTATTAGCTTTCATACTATTATTAATTAGTTATTATACTATGCTTATTAATTAGTTATTATTCCATGCTTATTAATTAGTTATTACTATGCTTATTAATTAGCTATCATACTATTATTAATTAGTTATTATACTATGCTTATTAATTATTATTCCATGCTTATTAATTAGTTATTATACTATGCTTATTAATTAGTTATTATTCCATGCTTATTAATTAGTTATTACTATGCTTATTAATTAGCTTTCATACTATTATTAGTTATTATACTATGCTTATTAATTAGTTTTCGAACTATTATTAATTAGTTATTATACTATTCTTATTAATTAGTTATTAGTCTATGTGTTCAATTAGTTATTACTATGCTTATTAATTAGCTTTCGTACTATTATTAGTTATTATTCTATGCTTATTAATTAGTTATTATTCTATGCTTAGTAATTAGTTATTACTATGCTTATTAATTAGCTTTCATACTATTATGAATTAGTTATTATACTATTCTTATTAGTTATTATTCTATGTTTTTAATTAGTTATTACTATGCTTATTAATTAGCTTTCGTACTATTATTAATTAGTTATTATACTATGCTTATTAATTAGTTATTATTCTATGCTTAGTAATTAGTTATTTCTATGCTTACTAATTAGCTTTCGTACTATTATTAATTCGTTATTATTCTATGCTTAGTAATTAGTTATTACTATGCTTATTAATTAGCTTCCGTACTATTATTAGTTATTATACTATGCTTATTAGTTATTATTCTATGCTTATTAATTAGTTATTCATATCTTTATTTATTAGCTTTCATACTATTATTAGTTATTATACTATGTTTATTAATTAGTTATTATTCTATGCTTATTAATTAGTTATTCATATCTTTATTTATTAGCTTTCATACTATTATTAATTAGTTATTATACTATGTTTATTAATTAGTTATCATTCTATGCTTATTAATTAGTTATTACTATGCTTATTAATTAGCTTTCGTACTATTATTAATTAGTTATTATACTATGCTTATTAATTAGTTATTATTCTATGCTAATTAGTTATTCATATTTTTATTTATTAGCTTTCATACTATTATTAATTAGCTATTATACTATGTTTATTAATTAGTTATTATTCTATGCTTATTAGTTATTCATATCTTTATTTATTAGCTTTCATACTATTATTAATTAGTTATTATACTATGTTTATTAATTAGTTATCATTCTATGCTTATTAATTAGTTATTACTATGCTTATTAATTAGCTTTTGTACTATTTTTATCTAGTTATTATACTATTCTTGCTAATTAGTTCTTGTTCTATGCCAATTAGTTATTATACCGTGCTTATTAATTAGCACTTGTACTATGCTTTTTAGTTATTACATTAGGTTTATTAATTAGTTATGATACTGTACTTATTGATTCGTTCTTGTACTATACTTAATAATTGTATTCTAGGTTGCAATGTCAAGTATTTGAAAATTAGAAGTACGAATGGGTTGAAATATCATGCGTTCAGAAAGCTTTTGCCACAGTCAGTATAGAACAATAACTTCTTATCGTCTGTTATACATGGATAACGAGCACAGACCCCAAACAAACTTGCAAACACATAGAGTTTTTACCATATGCTCTTCTAAAGTCTTCCAAAGAATCTTGAACTCTTCAACACTCAGGGTTCCAGTTCTGTCCATCTGTACAGTGTTTGATTAAGGCAACTCTCTTCATAGATTTACATTGCTGACTTCCAAGTGTGCCATAACCTCATGGTGAAGACTAAAATCCTGCTGGCATGGACATAGAAACTGAGAGGGTTCCCCATCCCCCCTCCCACCCAGTCAAGTCATGAGAGATGGGGGACACAACATCTTGCTATTTCAGCGTGTTGGGGGCTCAGGCATTTGCTCGTCCTTTAGTTTATTATGATTTAAAGCAAGAGAATCAATATATAAACCTTTGCAGAGAATCAATATATAAACCTAGCAGATTATGCTTATTTCGCTAGACCTACAAAGAACACTCAAAATATGTCATGTGGGTTCAGAATCCCAAGTACCAATAAATAAAATCTGAGACTTTTTTTAATCTATAAAAATTGACATTACAGTATTCAAGCCCATCTGCCAACATCAAACCAAATCTCCTTCAGGTGGGTTGAGTCTTAACTTAGACCATGTTTGATGAATTTCATTGGCCAATAGCTCATTTATTGAATTTGCATACACAACATTAATGAGCTCACAACTATCAGAAATAGGTTCACTCGTTGAGTGGACGAGACTTTAAAGATGGCAATGTTGGCCTTGTTGGTATCAAGGGAATATCCTCTCTGACATATGGAGTACAGAAAATTCTGTATTCTGGGAATATAGTTTTGCACATGAGATTTATGGGAAAGATACTTTTGAGTTGATGCGTTGTAGGACGATTGAGCGATTTATGAAGTCCACTTTTTTATTTGCTTCATTATCAAACGGTATATCGGTATCCGTAGGAATTGGTTAGTTTTGAAGAAAATTTAAAACTTGCATAGACTAATAATGTTCGTCAGAAACGTAGTCAACTAAATTTATTTTGTGACTAAAGCTAGACTAAATCTAAATGAAAACTAAGCTATGACAAAAATCTACTGCCATTTTTCTCGACTAATGAACACGAGATGAAAATGTGAGGGAGAGGCTATTTGGGAAGAGAACCAATCGGAACTAATCTCAAGTACTCAAGTAAAAATCTCAGAACTGATGAATTTTGTATGTTCTGATAACATGTGTGATGGCATTACAGCTAATACATTTGTTTTAGTATTTTAGAGTTGCACTTCTGCTTGAAAGAATGAAGAATGTCATATGCAAAGTATTATGATCAATGCAGATCTAATTAATGGATTTTTGTGAAAAAGCCAGGTCTTATTCATGTTTCCTCATGAGACTTGAGTGGTCATTCACTAAGCTCCGAATTGCACTGGACGGTGAATGTCACCATTCAGTGCAATTTTGTGCCAACTTGTCTATTCACAAGCTGTCAATTCACCAATACAGGCAAATTGACAGCAAGATACAGTGCAGTTCCCCGCAATTCAGCGGCACCAAAATTGCTCCATAGAAGAATATCATCAGGGTAATTCAAAGAGATCCGAATTGCTTCAGAAAGGTAACCGAACGGCGGTCAGTTACCTTTCTCGGCCATTCGGCTATCCAGAGAGCAGGCAATTCGCCAAATCCTGGCGAATTGCCTGCACATATGGTGACTGTTCGGTGCCTGTTCGAGGGCAGTGAAATCCCCATAGAGAAGCACTGCTTCGGCTATTCAGAGAACACAAACCAGCAGTGAAAGGTTCCCGAAATGCCCTGCCATTCGGTAGTTTCAAGCGGCAGATTTATTCAGGCGAATCCCATAGGCTTCAATGTTAAAAATATTCCAGTTTTAATTCAATATCTAATAAACTGTTTGTTATAAAATTCTGCAGTAAAGAGTCTCTTTATAGCTTTTTTAGGATATTTTAAGCATTTTTCTGGATTTTTTTAACAAAAAATTCAGATTTTGTTTTAAGTTTAGTTCTTTTTTCTGTAACAGCCCTTTTTATTATCATTCCTTGGATCTTATATGTGAATTTCAGACATTTTCGCTCAGTAGTTTCTTTGCAAACAGCGTTTCACTTTTCAAACATTCATACAAACTGTTTTCCTAATTTATTCACTCCTACGTCTGTGGTTTCGACTTTTTCCGACGGCTTCGCTGCGTGTGATCGGCTCCTGCTCGGGTTTTGCCGTGGTTTTCGGTGGGTTAATCCAGATGTTTTTGCGGGTTTTCGGCGTGCATTCGCCGGGTTTTGCGGTTAGTTTTCGTCGGGTTTGCGGCAGCCTTTCCTTGCAATTCGGGGACCCTGTGGTGCTTGCTGAATACACCGCAGGGTTGCCGAAATGGGATCGACAAGACAAACCGAATTGAAGAGAACGAAAAGTCACCGAACGTGCGGTGACTTTTCGAATCTCTTTGAATTACCCTCCATGTCTTCTAGTCACAGAACACCAAACTGCACTGAAAAGCCCTGATTTGTGGTGCCTCAATTCTACAGGCTTAAACAGGCGAATCCCATAGGATTCAATGTAAAGATAAAATATCTCTTTTTTAAAAAAAATTAAAGACCATTTATTCTTTTTATTCTTTGCAAAATACATTTTTTAGAACTTATTTATTGCTTTATTTTATTTTTTAGATGACATTTTTGTTTTTCTTGTTTTTTAAAAGACTTTTTTTATTTTGTAACAGACCTTTTTATTATTTTTTTAAAAGGACGTATTTTATTATTTGTACACATATTATTGATTTATACTCAATTTAGGAGAATGGGAATCTTCCATTTTTTTTTGTCAGTCCGATGGAATTAGTCGATTCTAATTAGACTCAATTCGGCTGTTTTTGCTGACATCCGGTAACTGCTTCGGCGACTCCAATTCTGGGAAAATACGGTGACCATTAGCTAAATAGTGAATTCACCGTATTTTCAAATGGAATTGCTGAAATGCAGCGAATTGCAGCGAAACACAAAACATTGATTCGGAGACCGTTACTCCAAATAATTCTGCATAGAAACAAAGGATACATCAAAGAGATTGACAATTTCTCTGCAAGTGGTCAGACTGAGTCCTTCTGATTTGATATCACATCCTGCAGAAAAAAAGAGGTATTATTAGCTAATTAACTGTCTCGTTGCTAATATTTCACCCTCTTGTGATGACTCGGCCCATTTTAACCACTTTTTGCTCATCATGTTTAAACATATTTTGAAGTCAAGTTTTATTGTATCCTTTTATCAATTTACAGCAGCCTCAGGAGATTCAAAATATATCATTGTATGTGTATATGTTGTATGCAAAGAAAAAAACACACACTGAATCACTTAACTTATTAATGAAGATAGGATCTTCCCTCTGCGGCTCCCGGTAACCCGTAAGCAGTATACAATAAGAAGAAGGTAGAGGGTAATCCTACAACGAATTAAAATCACTTAGAGGTGTATGTTAAATGAACAAATAGTATTTGAATCAATTCACGCACATCAAAAAACAAGATCGTTATCACCGTTCCATGGATGCCTGGGACCTGGGGTATGATTTCCTCCACAGCCGGTGCACTTCAGGAACAATCAGCCAAGGCCAAAGTTTCTCCAGTCAAAGGATTTTATTAATAAAAATAAAGATAAGACTGCTCACGCTCAACGTTTTTGTCAAAAGACTTCATCAGGAGCAATATGTGCAGTCATAAGTACATGGTTACACTTTTATTTTTTAAATAATTCCTGAAGTGCACCGGCTGTGGAGGAAATCATACCCCAGGTCCTAGGCATCCATGGAACGGTGATAACGATCTTGTTTTTTGCTGTGCGTGAATTGATTCAAATACCATTTGTTCATTTAACATGCACCTCTAAGTGATTTTAATTTGTTGTAGGATTACCCTCTACCTTCTTCTTAATGTGCATACGTTGTGTCTTATTAGAAAGCTATATCAACAATTTTAAAAAGTGCAGATGAAAATTTCAATAATTTACAGGATTAGATTTTGGAAAATCCAAGATAATATGCAATTGTAAACAAAGATGTATTGCTTGCAATCTGGTTCATTGCCCTTTATGAATAATATAATTATGTATAAAACACTGAACTTGCTTCTGGTGTGGGAAATGAGGAGGTCAGTAATGGCAGTAGCAATGCTTCTTGGAAAATGGACAATGCCGCTGCCTTAGTAGAAGAAAAAAAGGCTTTTTCCCTTTTTTGTTATTAGATTTTATAGTATTCTGTCTAGCATCATTGGAAAACCAAGACTCTGTCCTTTCCAATGACACCTCACATGACCATGTGGGGTGTAAAGAATGAAGATGCAGAGGTTCAAAGTCCCACCCCCACCTCTGCTCTCAGTGGTTAGTGATTGGTCCTGTCGATGACACAATGTGTAATAATGCACTGTGCTATCACTTCCACATTTGCTGTCACAATGAAAATAAGTAGGGGAGTTATTGCAGAAGAATAGGTTGCATTATGAGTAAAAGTATATAATGCCACTGCCGTACTACAGAAAATAAAGAATAAAGAGCAATTTTGGAAAAAGTAAATTTTGTATTTAATTTGTTTTTACAATTTTATATATTTACCTTATTACCTTTATATTTTTACCTTTTACATAGTCATACTTGGTATCATTGGAAAGCCCATACGCTCTCCTTTCCAGTGACACCTCCTTTGCCTTTTGTGGGGTGTACAGAATGGAGATACAGAGATCCAAACTAGCCCCACTTCTCACAGTAGTGCGGCAGCTTGTGTTTTAGATGAAACAATGCGTAAAGATACGTTGTGTCATCAGCTCCACACTTGCTGCCACTAAGAAAAATTATTATTGTTCACCTTATAATTGAAAAGTGGACAATGGTGCCGCTTTAGGCCCACCTCAGACAAACGCAGTTATAACGTCTGTGTCGTCGCACAGTTTAACGTCTGTCGTAGCATAGAATCATAAGCTATAGAGACCCACACAACGAACTGCGCATGCACAACGCGCGTGGCAAATGGACGCAAGTTAGGCAAGAACGTAATATCCGCTAAGACGGACGCGCAGAGTGCGCCACGTCCGCGTACCGGCCTGTGTGCATTATGCTGCGACGTCAGATGCAGCACATTTGCGACATCCATCAAGTTGACGCTCAGTGTTTTTTTTGGTCTGGCTGACTGTACCCGTATTTTAATTATAATTCATTTTGATTCCCATATTTCCCTTTTTGTTCTACATCCGTTAAAAAAACGGACCGTGTGGTGTCTACAGTATCTTCCGTCAGTATGCCCATCCGTTATGCACGCACGCAGAGTGCGCTCAGACTGAGCTCATCTGACATTAGCCTTAGAGCAGCAAAAGGAAAAAAAGGAAAATTTTTAATTGTTTTATTTATACTCTGGACTCTGTTTCAATAACACCTCATAGGACCATGTGGCATGTACGATGGAGATATGGAGTCCAAAGAAGAGAAAAAAAAAGCTGTGGAAGGTAGCAGCAGTGGTGTTGTTTTACCGTGCTTTAATTATGTACCCAACTGCATATACTTAAACCATCAAGGTTATGTTAATTTACCATAATGTTTTTACATCATAATGCTCAAAAATTTCAATAACGTCAAACTTTATTACACTTACTCTTTGATAGAATTTCATTCAGAAGAACCTTCAGATTATGTACATCCAGTTCATTTTTCTGCAAGGACAGAACAAAAAGTCAGATTGTAACTGCAAGCCTTGATGGTGGCAAACACGATGCTGGTAACTGGGTAACAAGTGAGCGAGGTATAAAAAATAGAACTGTATTATATATTAATCTCTGAGTATAAGGATAGCTTTTAAATAAAACGGGAGCCATGCAATCAGAATTATGATTCTATCTATTATATCTATATATATATAAATGCAAAAGTCCTGACTGACTGACTCATCAACGCCCAGCTGAAACCGTTTAACCTAGGAACGTGAAATTTTGAAGGTGCATTGTTTTTATGATGTAGGCACCCACTATGGAAGGATTTTTGGAAACTCCACCCCAAAGGGGGTGGAAAAGGGGTTGAATATTTTAAACAGGATACCTATGTAGGGCAGGCTACTTGAACTGTGTGTGTACTATTGTGTTTCTCAGACATGCAGCCTGTCACAGCTGCGGAGTACTTTCCCCCTCCTTTTTTCCCTTTCTCTTCACTGGCAAAGGAAGCTGTTAAGACAGGAAGATGCAAAGGATTCTGGAACATGTAGTCTCAATTACAGAGGGCCTATGCAATTTATCAGGAAGAGAACTACACCTCCCAGCAGTGCCTAGGGGAAGGGGCGTTTTCCAAGGGTGGAAGTGCACGTGCAGAGTAAGGAGAAGGGAGAGAAGGGGAGACTGCTGAGGTGAATGGTCCTATGTGGTGGATCGTGCGTCCAGAGGCTGCCTCGTGCATTCAACGAAGGAGAGATCCCGCTGCCCTCACGTGTTGCCAGTACCAGCGGATCGTGCATCCAGCTGTCCTTGTGCATCCAGTGAAGAAGGAGTCCATCTGCCTTCGTGTGTGTTCCAGTGACAGAGGGAGCGACCGAGTACATGCAGCGGAGAAGAAATCCGTCTGTCCTTGAGTGATTCCAGCGCTAAGAGATAGCGATCGAGCTACCGTCCAAACGGAGAGAGGTATCCGGCCATCCTGCGTGAGTTGATATTGCTAACTTTATTGTCTGGCCTAGTTATACTGCCCCCGCAGTTGCAGCTAAAAGGAGGATCGCTGCAGTTACAAATCTTGCTGTTCTGTGACACTTTGCAAAGATTTCTTTCTCACTTTGTGGAATACAAATATGGTTTCATGTTAAAGGTACCCAACGATAGAATCAAGGGCCCCACCGCTAGCAACCTTGAATGCTTGTATAATTTCCACTGGCCTGCGGTTAGGCAGAATGTATAAGGTTTAGACAGGTTACTGATATTGGTTACGTTGATCATAGTTGATAATCGAAACTGCACTGAAGTATGGTAAAGATTGCTGTCTTGTTCATTCATTATTGAGTTGAATAGTAATGCTAAATTAACTCTTTCAATACTGTTATACTGTTGATTACTTTGTCCTTCAAAGGGTTTGCTCGCTAGTCTTAATAAACCCCTTTTTATTTAAAGTCATCTTGTCCTGGTATTACTTGGCGCCGAAGGTGGAGGTGGGTAATCACTGGAGTGAGACAGAAGGCCCGTCAAACTCCGCGGCTCTCGCGGGAGTAGCGCTACACCTATATCTAAAAAACAGAAGATGTTACAGACGTGAAAATCGGTATTTAGATTCGTCTTGAAAAATAAAAAAACACGTATTTTACCGTTTTTCAAAAATTCGACGGGGGGCGAAAAAAGGGGGTTGAATATTTTAAATATTTTTTAAACAGGATACCTATATCTTAAAAACAGAAGATGTTACAGACGTGAGAATTGGTATTTAGAGACATCTTGACAAATAAAAAAACATGTATTTTACCATTTTCTGAAAATTCCTTGGGGGGCAAAAAGAGGGGTTGAATACTTTTATCATAAACGCGACAGTCCTGACTGACTGACTGACTCATCAACACCCAGCTGAAACCGTTTAACCTAGGAACGTGAAATTTTGAAGGTGCATTGTTTTTATGATGTAGGCACCCACTAAGGAAGGATTTTTGGAAACTCCGCTCCTAAGGGAGTGAAAAAGGGGTTGAATATTTTAAACAGGATACCTATATCTAAAAAACAGAAGTTGTTAAAGACGTGAAAATCGGTATTTAGATTCGTCTTGAAAAATAAAAAAACATGTATTTTACCGTTTTTCAAAAATCCAAGTGGGGGGGAGAAAAAAGGGGGTTGAATAGTTTAAATATTTTAAACAGGATACCTGTATCTCCAAAACAGAAGATGTTACAGACCTGAAAATTGGTATTTAGATTCGTCTTTAAAAATAAAACAAAACACATATTTTACCATGTTCTGAAAATTCCTTGGGGGGGCAAAAAGGGGAGTTGAATACTTTTATCAGTATACCTATATTTCAAAAACCGAAGATGTTACGGGTGTGAAATTTGGTATTTACAATCTTCGTGAAAAAAACCAAACATGTTTTTTGCCATTTTCCACAAATCCAATTGGGGGGGTCAGGGGAAAGGGGTCTGAATATTTTTATCATTATACCTATATTTCAAAAACCAAAGATGTTACAGACTTGAAATTTGGTATTTACTATCTTCTTGATAAATAAAAACAGGTGTTTTTCCATTTTCCAAAAATCACAAGTGGAGGTGAAAAAAGGGGGTGCTAAATACTTTTAAACAGGATACCTATATCTCAAAAACAGAAGATTTTACATACATGAAAATTGGTATTTAGAATCGTCTTGAGAAACAAAAAACAACCTATTTCACCATTTTCCAAAAATTCAGTGGGAGGGGGCAAAAAGGGGGTTGAATACTTTTATCAGTATACCTATATTTAAAAAACCAAAGATGTTACAGGTGCGAAATTTGGTATTTACAGTCTTCGTAAAAAAAAACATGTGTTTTGCCATTTTCCACAAATCCAAATAAGGGGGGGGGGGGTCGAGGGAAAGGGGTCTGAATACTTTCATCAGTATATCTATATTTCAAAAACCAAGATGTTACAGGTGTGAAGTTTGGCAATTACAATCCTTTGAAGATAAAGAAACACGTGTTTTACCATTTTCCAAAAATCCAGGTGGGGGGTAAAAAAAAGGGGTGAATACTTTTAAACAGGATACCTACATCTCAAAAACAGAAGATGTTACAGACATGAAAATTGGTATTTAGATTTGTCTTGATAAGCAAAAAACACCTATTTTACCATTTTCCAAAAATCCAGTGGGAGGGGGAAAAAAGGGGGGTTGAATACTTTTATCAGTATACCTATATTTCCAAAAACCAAAGATGTTACAGGTGTGAAATCTGGCACTTACAATATTCTTGAAAAATAAAAAAAAACATGTTTTACCATTTTCCAAGAATCCCACGTGGTGGGTGAAAAAAAGGGGGGGTGAATACTTTTCAACAGGATACCTATATCTCAAAAACAGAAGATGTTGCAAACGTGAAAATTGGTATTCAGAATTGTCTTGAAAATAAAACAACACATATTTTACCATTTTCCAAAAATCTAGTGGTGGGCAAAAAGGGGGATGAATACCTTTATCACTATACCTATATTTCAAAAACCAATGATGTTTCAGGTGTGAAATTCGATATTTACAATCTTCGTGCAAAAAACCCCTAATTTTTTACCATTTTCTGAAAATCCAGTTAAGGGGGGTGGGGAAAGGGATGTGAATACTTTTATCAGTATGCCTATATTTCAAAAACCAAAGATGTTTCAGGTGTGAAAATTGGCACTTACATTCTTCTTGAAAAATAAAAAAACACGTGTTTTACAATTTTCCAAAAATCCCAAGTGGGAAGAAAAGGGGGGGGGGTTCTACAAAAGAAAATCAAGTTTCTTTTTATAAAACAATTTTAACAAATCCTAAAATCCACGCGAGCGAAGCCACGGACAAAAGCTAGTATAGGATATAAAAGTAATAGCTTGCCATCACATCTTTTTTTAAATGGTGAAGTGGAAACAAAATCTCACGCCTGATCACAACCTGGATGCTGTCCTGCGCTCGAGTCTTACAGCATAACGACTCAATCACTGTGCTTAATTTTAACTCATCCTATGAATTCCGAAACACAAGCTCAGCTTGCGTCTCAGATATTGTGCCAGGTTACTGTACATTAACATCTACCGTACGTTGTATGGGCGACGCTAATGCGGCCCGGCAAATGGAGAAGGAGCTATTCCAACCAGATCGTTTTCCTTCTGCGTCTTACGTTATTCTGAAAAGAATAATGTCTTTCAGACCCCGGGGTTAAGTGATGTCGCTTCAGTACAATCGCATAACAAACAAACATAAACCCACTTAAAAATCCCATGTTCACCTGATATTCCTTGGTGGCGAGAGCAGCTCTAGCTGCTACTTCCTCGCTCCGCAGGCGGAGGTACACTAGGAACAAATAGTTCCCTGTGTCCCGCCTTATATCCTTCCCCGTTGCTGCTGGATCTTACTTGTACAAGGTCTTGGAGAGCTTGCGCGAGATCTCCTCCATCTCCATGGAGTCGTGTGGACTTCCTGGAGCAGATCCCACCAGCGGCTCTCAGGCAATAAGACGGGTAGGTGCAAGCGGGGCCAGATTTATATCTCCGGAGCCTGCAAGCACAAAAAAACGGAAATGCCCTACTCTCCCCCGCACCCCCAAAAAATCTGTAAATTAAAGAAATAATTTTTTTTTAAAAATAAAGGTTTTTTTATAATTTTTTATTTTAGTTTTCTAGAGAAAGGTACTCCCACAGGACGTAAAGAAAATAAAATAATAATATTTAATTTTTTTTAATATTCCCTGCATTTTTTTTACTTTTACAGAGAAGGGTGTCCATCATCAGGGCAGTAACTTGCTCCGTAACAAATTTTTTTTTGTTTAGCTTTTTTTTTAGTTTTACAGCTCAAGGCACACCTCTGTGGTGGGCACCTGTAGTGCTTACTTTGCCTAATTGTAAATCCGGCACTCCTGGCTGCAAGGCCAATCTGATATGAAAATGTGAACCAGATTCAAGGTGTCACAGGCTACATATTAACTCCCATAATTCCTTGGTGACCAGCTATGAGTCCGGGATGCCATTACAACCTACATATGTTTTAATGTACCTCTTTGTTGATCACATGAATTCCACCTGGATATATTGTTACTTCAGGCATTCTGGGTAGGATGACCAGAACGGGAGAAGAAACAACAAAAGAAATCTTAAACAAACTGGTTTTAACCTTGATAAGCTGTGTTTGTGTAAAATATAAGGAATGTATTTGGTAGCGCCTGTGCAGAGCGATGGATCGTAGCTGCACGCACATGCACATATCTGATCCATTGGCTGCCTCTCTGAGAACACTCGCTACAGCAATTGGGGTTGGTGTTGGCTGCTCTTTGCATGTGACATCACTAGTGACTGATCTGGTGACTGGCAGCCGAGAAATTAAAATATCCCGGCCGTTGGTGATGCTGGGTGGGGCCCAGGAAGCTCCTCCACTTCACCCAGCAATATCTCCAGATTGGTAGAGCTGGAAGGGGACACTGTGTAATTGTGAGGTGGTCAGGATCAGTAGAGCATCCCTTTAATTTTCCATTAAAGCTACACTGTGTGAAACCCAAGTGGAGTGCCTGGACCTCCTCCTTTAATGTATGTATGCTGGGAGCCTGGGCATGCTCTGGGTCCCACAAGCAACTACTAGAGTGTTTTTTTTCTTATCTGTTTACTGACATGGTCAATTTACACTCGTTTTGGAGCATCTACTTGACACAAGAAAAGAAATCTCAGACAAACTGGTTTAACTGTGAATATCTGTGTTTGTGTAAAAATATAATGAATGCATGACACGATTAGGTAACAAAATGATATATATTTTTTCAGATTCATGATGTTTAATGAGCTCATTGGCTACACAAGTTTAAATGAAAGTTCCTGGTGTTACATTTCATGTGAGCCTTCGCTTCAGTATCAAGGTAATATCTGGAAGGTGTGTCCAGAGACAGACTGACTGTTAGGGTAATAGGGCACCGCCATGGGTCCCTGGCCTAGGAGGGGGCCTCCGGAGCTGCAGTGGGTGGGTGAAAGCTGTTGTGGTGTAACAGTGCTATATGTTCATTTTTAAACAATTTCTGTAATACAACAATGTACATATAATAGGGATGAGCCGAACACTCCCCGAGTTCGGTTCGAGCCCGAACCCGAACTTCCCATTTGTTCGGGACCGAACCCGAACCCGAACCCCCATGCAAGTCAATGGGGTTGAAAATTCGGTTTTTAGATTGCCCTCCAAGAGGGCATATATGCTACATATTTGCCATAAAAGGTGTATGGGGGTCTGGGTAGTGCCCTGGGGGACAGGAATCAAGGACAAAAAGTTTTTAAAAAAACGTTTTTAAAGGGACAGTGAGTTTTCCATGAAATAAGGGATAAAAATAAAAACAAAAAATTCCTTCAAATATTGTGCCTAGGAGGTCCCCATAACCTGCCCGTGAAGTGGCGGATTTCTAGGATGTATAGAAACACTTAAAAACAAAAAAATGACATTTCATATGACGGTAAATGCTTTTCCTTTAATCTATCCATAAACAACTGGTTTGGGCGGCAGCCTGTATGAAAAGACATTTTAGGACACGCAGAAAAAGTTTATCGTTTTTTTGGCTAAATTATTGTGAAACTTATGCAGGCTTTGGATGAAAGTAACAATAGGTGCTTTAAAATTGGGCTTTTAGCGTCGGCAACAGTGCCGTCACACCGTTACCCCTCTGAGGATATGAATCTGATACAGGCGTCAATGGCAGTGCACCCAGATATTGTGCCTTTAGTGCCAGGCATGCAAGTACTATCATACAGTAACCCCTCTGTGGTATTGTGGAAGAGTGCAAGGGTGGACCATGCGGTCCTATATTAAAAAGATATGAATCTGGGAATGGGCGTCAGTGCACCCAGATATTCTGCCTTTGGTGCAAGACTGCCAGGCCAGCAAGTATCATCATACAGTAACCCTTCTGTGGTATGGTGGAAGAGTGCAGGGGTGGACCATGTGGTCCTATATTGAAAAGTTTTTGATCTGGTAATGGGCGTCAGTGCACCCAGATATTGTGCCTTTCATGGCAGCAAGTGCCTTCACACCGTAACCCTTTTGTGGTATTGTGGAAGAGTTCAGTGCTGTAGGTTTTGTGAATGCAGAAGAGGACATCCCCTATCTATTCCATTACTTCAGCATCAGGGGATTGATAGCTGCTGATCCAGGACTGATTCATTTTTATAAATGTCAGCCGGTCTACAGAGTCGGCGGACAGACGCACTCTTTTGTCTGTGACAAAACCTCCAGCGGCACTGAACATCCTTTCGGAAAGCACGCTAGATGAAGGGTAACCTAGTAGCTGCATAGCATATTGGCTAAATTCTGGCCAGTGATCCAATCTCAACACCCAGTAAGCCAGTGGATCATCTGCTGGAAAGGTATCCAGGTCTGCTCTTGCCCCTAGGTAGTCCTGCACCATATGGTGAAGACGCTGGCAATGGGTGCCTACATTTGACGTCCTTGGGCGTCGTGGACTAAACATTTTTTAAAAAGCATCAGTCAAGCGGCCCTGGCCTTCACCGCTATTCCTCTGATCACCTGCAGCCTCAGAAGCACGTGTCAGCACTTGGTAATCTAACAGTGCCTGGAAAGGTGTTGCACAAGTTTCGCTTTAGAGCGTCCTCAAGTTTTGTCATCCTGTGCTCCCTCTGTGCGGGCAGGATGAGCTCTGCAACTTTCCCCCTGTATCGTGGATCAAGAAGGGTTGCCAACCAGTAATGATCCCTCTCCTTGATAGCACGAATCCTGGGGTCCTTTAGCAGGCTTTGCATCATTAGGGAGCCCATGCAGCGTAGGTTGGAGGTGGCATTAGCTGCCGAGTCTTCTTGGTCAATGAGGATGACCGTATCGTGCGCTTCCTCCTCCCAGCCACGCACAAGCCTTCTGTTTCTGTGCACACAAAACCCTGCTTGAGGAATCCCCACCTTCAATGCCACCACTACTTAAATAGTCCTCCTCCTCCTCATCCTTCTCCTGTCTGATCTGAGTAGGACCCGCTGGAATGCTGTCTGCGGAAAGACTGGGGCCTTGAGAGCTAGGGAAGGCCTCCTCTTCCTCCCGCTGCTCTGCCTCTAGAGCCACATCTATAATTCCCCGCAGAGTGTGCTCCAGGAGGAACACTAAAGGAATTGTGTTACTGATGCATGCACTGTCCCTGCTCACCATCCTCGTTGCCTCCTCAAATGGTTACAGTACAGTGCATGCATTCTTGATCATCAGCCACTGCGGGGGGGAAAAAAACCAAGTTGACCTAAACCTGTCCTTGTGCCATACTCACACAGGTACTCGTTGATGGCCCTCTGCTGCTTGTGCAGACGCTGCAGAATTGCTAATGTCGAGTTCCACCTGGTGGGCATATCACAGATCAGACGGTTTGTGGGAAGGTGGAATTCTCTTTGAATTTCTGCCAGGCGAACGCTTGCTGGGAATGACTGTCTGAAGTGGCTGCAGACTTTTCTGGCCTGGATGAGAAGCTCTGGCAGCCCTGGGTACTTGGTTAGGAAACGCTGTACCACCAGATTTAGGATGTGTGCTAGGCATGGTACATGCGTCAGTTTAGCCTTGCGTAGGGGGGAGAGAAGGTTGCTGCCATTATCGCAGACGATCATTCCCAGCTCAAGCTGGCGTGGTGTTAACCATCTCTGCACCTGCCCCTGCAGAGCTGACAAAATTTCTGACCAGGTGTGGCTCCTGTCCCCTAAACAAACCAGCTCAAGCACAGTATGGCATCTTTTTGCTTGAGCCATTGCATAGACCCTGTCAGGCGTCAGTTTAACTGCCACTTCGCCAGAGACAGAGAAGGAGGAGGAGGAGGAGGAGGAGGAAGAGGTGGTGGTGGTGGAGCAGACAGACCTCATACAAGCAGCTTTCTGGAGGCGTGGTGGATGAACAAGCTCCAGCACAGAGCCCCGTCTTGGATCCCCTCCCAGCTGCAATCAGAGTTACCCAGTGTGCCTTGAAGGAAATGTAACGACCCTGTCCATGCTTGCTGGACCACGTGTCTAAAGTGACATGCACCTTGCTGCTGACTGCCTTTCCCAATGACTGGATAACATTGTCTTCCACGTGCTGGTATAGTGCTGGAATGGCCTTGCGTGAAAAGTAATGGCGTTTTGGAACCTGCCACTGTGGTACAGCGCATTCAGCAAATTCACGGAAGGGAGCAGAGTCCACCAGCTGGAAAGGCAGCAGCTGCAATGCGAGTAATTTTGCTAAGCTGACATTTAGATGCTGTGCTTGGAGATGGTTGGGACTATATTTTTTCTTACGCTGCAGCAGCTGCGGCAACGTAATCTGACTGCGTAAATCTTCAGCTGCTGGGGATACTGTCACATTGTGAAGGAGCTGGTACATCCATTACTGTAGCATCATCCCTGTCAGTGGAGGTTATAGGCTATGACATGGCAGGACATACAGTGGGGGTAGAGACAGATGAGGAGGAGGAGGACCTACGCAAAGTTTTGTGCCAAAGGGATGTGTGGCAGGTGGTCATATGTCGCCTCAAGCATGTGGTACTCAAGCATCCGGTGTCTTTCCCACACTTCAGCCTCATCTGACATACAGTAGATTACAAATAGCAACGGTGCGGTCTGCTGCACATTTCTTAAAGAGCTCCCGGACAGCAGAGTTCCTGCGTGTGTGCTTTGAGACAACCGCGCTCTGCACCTGAGGAGGTCTGACATCTGATGCCTTGGACTAGCTAGTGCTACAGTTGGTCATAGAGGATGTCGTGCCTCGTGTTTGCTGTGCCTCCTCCTCCTCCCCCTCCTCCTCCTCACTTGATTCCTCTGTTCGATCAGGGACCCAGGTGGAGTCAGTGACCTCATCATCATTGTCAACCATAATCACCCCCTATCTCCTTGTCACTGGAGCCAACTTGGCAGTATGCTGCAGCTGCTGGGGCAACATGAGCGCCAGTTATTTGTGTGTCATCACTGGCACCCCCTTCCTCTAGGTTGATTATACTCCCTTCCTCAACCTCAGAGTTTGAATCAGAGCACTGTACTTGCTGCGCATCCTCAAGCAGCATGTCACTCTCATTGTAGTCAAACAATTCAGCTGACTCCTCCGTGTGTGATAGCGAGGCTATGGCAGGAGTAGCTGTGGACATGGAGGCTGCATTAGATGCTTTGGCAGCTGAGGTGGCCTGTAAAGCACTAGAAGCCTGGCTGGCAGAGGACTCGGAGGATGAGGATGGCCTGGTTAGCCAATCCACCAAGTCCTCTGTATGTTGCTGCTGCTTAAGACGGCCAGCACCAGTTAGAAAGGACAAGCGTGCCCCTGCAGAGGATGCACCACGTCCACCATGACCAGAGACACAGCCTCCCGACACAGGGGCTGCTTGCCCTCTTATCTGTGGCTGGGAGCGTCTGCCTGTCCTTTTTGTTCTTTCAGACATGGTGAGTGATATATAGATTAATATATACAGAACTCTGATTCAACTCTGGTATAAAAAGATTTAAATAACTCTGGTATAACTCAGTGAGACACACTGATAGCTGGCAGCCAGTGACAAGAGACAGATCACCTTAATTCACAAATGTTTTAAAGAAATTAGTGAGCCCCAAAATACAGCGTGGTCCTGTTTGTATGACGAGACACAGATCACCTTAATTCACAAGTGTTTTAAAGAAATTAGTGAGCCCCAAAAGAATTGCTGGCTGTGTGACGAGACACAGAAGATCACCTTGATTCACAAGTGTTTTAAAAAAATTAGTGAGCCCCAAAATACAGTGTGGTACTGTTTGTGTGACGAGACACAGATCACCTTAATTCCCAAGTGTTTTTAAGAAATTAGTGAGCCCCAAAATACATTGTGGTACTGGTTGTGTGACGAGACACAGATCACCTTAACTCATAAATGTTTTAAAGAAATTAGTGAGCCACAAAAAGATTTGCTGGCACAGTGACAAGACCCAGAAGATCACCTCAATTCACAAATGTTTTAAATAAAGTTGTAAACCCCAAAAAAACTTGCTGGCACAGTGACAAGACACACATCACCTAAATTCAATGTATTTGGTATAAATGAGACCCAAAAAGATTTGCTGGCACAGTGACAAGACCCAGAAAATCACCTCAATTCAAAAATGTTTTAAATAAAGTTGTAAACCCCAAAAAAACTTGCTGGCACAGTGACAAGACACACATCACCTAAATTCCCTGATATTTGGTCGAAATGAGAACCCCCCAGACCCCCCCAGTAGCGTGGCAGGCCGGCAGTAACAACACACACAACTATCTCCTTTGAAATCTCCTCTGAAATGCGTGCAGAAGCGCTGCGTGGAAACCTTATATAGTGTGCTGCGGGACTTACCTCTGTGAGCCCATGATTGGGCAAAATTTGCCCAATCAGGACTCTGAGCGGTGATTGGCATAGTGTTCAACCAGTCTTGCACCAGACCTGTGGTCAGGTGCAAGGCTGTAGCCAATTAGGAGCTTCAGGCAGTGGGAAAATGCATTGTGGTCCATTGTGGTCGAACATGCAGCGAACACCCGGAAATGTTCGGTGTTCGCGATCTGCTTAAACAGGCTAAGTTCTGGTCGAACCCCGAACCGTCCGAACCCGAACAGCTCATCTCTACATATAAGCAATGCTTGTGCTGGCACAATTTGGGGACCCCTTAATCTGCTATTGCCTGCTGCCCAAAGAGTTTTTAGTCCACCCCTGGGTGTGCCCAATCTATAAACCATACAATGAAAACATTAATATGGAGGAGGTTGTGTGTGATGGCTGCAGTCAGCTGGCCTTCTACTCCGCATGATCCATAAAGCTAAGGATGAGGTGGAGAACAATAAGGTTTCTCCATTAAAGCGTCCACCGTCTAAGACAAGATGTCCAGGAACATTGCCATCATAAAGAGCCCTTAGGGCATTTTATTATTATTATTATTATTATTATTCTTTATTTATAAAGCGCCAGCATATTCCGCAGCGCTGTACAATAAGCACAGTATAGACAGGGTTACAATACATTGAACAACATTTGACAAACAGTACAGGAGGAGATGAGGGCCCTATTCCCGTAGGAACTCACAATCTGGGAGGGTTGGGGTTGGAAACAGGAGGAGAGGACTGCAAGGTGAGAGTGATTGATGGTTGCGTCAGTGAGTTGGGTGGTAGGCTTCCCTGAATAGGAATGTTTTAAGGGAGCGTTTGAAGGAAGAGAAGTTAGGGGAAAGTCTGACAGTACGAGGGAGAGCGTTCCAGAGAGTGGGGCTGCGCGTGAGAAATCCTGCAGTCTATCATGGGAAGAGGTGATGCGGGGAGAAGCTAGGCGCAGGTCACTGTTTGACCTTAGGGAGCGGGCTGGGGTGTATTTGGTGATTAGTGAGGACAGGTAGTGGGGAGCTGAGTTAGTGAGGGTTTTGTAGGTAAGGATAAGGATTTTGAACTTAATTCTGCAGTGGATGGGGAGCCAGTGAAGGGACTCGCAGAGGGGAGCGGCAGAGACAGAGCGGCGGGTGAGGTGAATTAGCCTGGCGGAGGCGTTCAGGATGGATTGTAGGGGGGAGAGGCGGGACAGAGGGAGGCCAGATAAGAGATTATTGCAATAGTCGAGTCGGGAGATTACCAGGGCGTGTATGAGTTGTTTTGTGGTGACAGCGGTAAGATATGGCCGAATTCTGGAAATATTACGCAGAGTCAGCAACAGGCATTATCACTTCCTTAACGCCGCTAGCACTAGCATTAGTGCTAGGTTAATTGAGGTAATAGCGTGCCCCATAAGTCACCTGCCGATCACTACTGGGTCAAGAAATCCGTTAGCGAATCGATTTTAGCTCTTTTTAGTGCGAGCTTGCTGTACTTTGCTCTCCCTATACTTAACATGGGGAGCACAAAGAGTAAGCAGAGAGTAATTTGCAGGTTTGGGTCAAAATCCATACAACCAGGTTCCCTAATGCCAACATCCCGACGGCCATCTTCCAGACAGAACAAGTGCCGGACATACCAAGTTCCCTACAGAGGCAACTCCGCGATGGTCAACTTCAAGACATCCAAAATCCCAGCGGCTAACCCTAATGCTAACACCCTAACCCTCTAACACTAACCTTACTCCCTAACTCCCTAAGCCTAACCCTAACCTCCTAGCTCCCTAACCCTAACCGTACTTCCTAACCCTAACTCACTAAACCTGACACATCCTCAGCACCTGTAGGCCTTCAGGGGGGGTCTGGGCACTTGGCGGCGTTGCTGGCTGGCTAGGTGCAAGAAGTTCTGGCCGTTCACGCGCCCGGAGAGGCGGACGGGGCATGATGACGTGGAGCCGCTGGCCTTAAACGCAGGGTGCGCGAGTCAGCTCATCGCCCTGATGTGGAGTTAGTTCCCTCATCGTCTGGTGTATTCATTTGCTGATTCACTTTTTCTATTGCTTTGTTGCTGAACCATTGTATGAGGACCCTGATTGTTGCCGACTCGGACTGCCTTCCTGACCAAGCCTTTATGTGTGTTGTGTCCAGAGCAGACTCAGAGTGTATGCTGATCTTGCACCACACTGATCCAAAGCCTATATCGATAGTGCAGAATGCTGGCCCTAAGTGTATATCGATCATGCCTAACGCTGACCCCAAGTGTATATCGATCGTGCATAGCACTGACCCAGAACGTATAACGATCTTGCACGATATTGATACAGAGTACATATCGGTCCTTCATAACGCTGACTCAGATAACCCCTTGATCTGTCCTGTTGCTGACTCAGTGTATGAGAGCCTTGAGTGTTGCCGAACCAGTCTGTATGAAAACCATCTCTGTTGCCAATTTGGAACGTTTATATGACCATGCTGTTATTAACCCATGGTGTATGAATACACTGTTAAAGCCTTTCTCTCATTGTTTCCCACTTGTCGGTAACATTAACCCTTTGTGGCTCAGTAATACCGTGATCTCGAAACCTGCTGTGACTAGACTATACTCAGTATTGTTGGTCTGTCTGTTCTCCCTGGCTGGGAGTGATAGGATTAGCGGTCCCGACCATTCAAGGAACGGAGGGTCTAGAAGTCTGTCCAAAAGCATTCCCACCATGGTTGTGAGGGGTGAGTGGGACAGCGGACGTGACAAAACCTAACTCTAACTCCCTATGGGTTAGGGTGTTAGGATTGGGGTTAGCTGCTGGGATTTTGGATGTCTGGAAGTTGGCCGCCAGAGAGTTGTCTGTGTAGAGAACTTGGTATGTCCGGCACTTGCTCTGTCTGGAAGTTGGCCATCGGGATGTTGGCATTAGGGAACCTGGTTGTAGGGATTTTGTCCGGCACCCGTAATTAGCATTAGGATCCCAAAGTTCTAAGGCTAATTAAAACGATCTGTCGCTAACTTGAAAATTTGCTACTTTGCTTAGAGCTTCTGTGGAATCAGTTAGCAGCAGCTGTAAACCTTCCCAAAAAATCAAATCCTTATCTCTCATCCTGCGGCCCCATCCACCGCTTCTGGTTGCTGTGAGCAGAGTGATGCTGCCCAGAGCATCCTGGACAATAGCAGCCACTATGGCCACCCAGCGCCTGCCCCGTAATCTACAGGTAAAACAGGACGCTAAGGGGAAAAATTAGCATTCGCTAATCTCCTTTTAGCATCCCCGTTTAGCTGTAGGAAGGTGATAGTGCCCTTAGCAGGCCAGAAGGTGGTGGATGCCAGATAAGGGGGGTAGGTGCAAGTACAATTTGTTATGAACCAGATTCAAGGAGTCACAGGCTGCATATCAACCCCCATAATTCCCTTGTGACCGGCTGTGAGTTTGGGATGCCATTACAACCTACGTATGTGTGGCATAGTAGCTCTGATCGCTCCTCTGTGTTCTTATTTTGGCAGGACACATGTAAAGTTATGAAGGCTAATTCCTTTGCAGTGCATTGAGCGGTGAATATCACCTCCAGCCACTAGATGGCGTGAGCATGGTTAGGAGTGGAGGGTCATGGACAAGGAAGTGTAATGCTCCATGGTTACTAATCTCTATGATACATGGACAGACCGTAAACGCCTCATGCCAGAACTAGGAATTAAATGCGTTTTTTTGCTTTATATAGGAATACTAATTAATAAAAAGGCCTTTATCTGAAGCACAGAGCGTGAGCTGCTTCATTGCAAACGCATAACATAGGTTTTATTGTACCTCTTTGTCGATCACACGAATTCCACCGGGACATATTGTTACTTCAGGTATTCTGGGTAGGGTGACCTGAATGGAAGAAGAAACAACAAAAGAAATCTTAAACAAACTGGTTTTAACCTTGATTGGCTGTGTTTGTGTAAAATATAATGAATGTATGACACATTCAGGACCATAATGATCCTTTTCTCAGATCCAGACGGCCTGATTCTAGTCTAGACTGTAGCATGGAGATAGTAAGGGAAAAACTCATTGTGAGACAATTTACCTTACCGGCTCCTTGTTACCGAGTTTATTCCAATTCA
>RXON01002647.1:0-25120 GCA_009667805.1 Leptobrachium leishanense
CATCGAGGATGTCAGCCCGCACCGGAGGGGCCAGCGATCGGCCGGAACTCGGCCGAACGCTGACCCCAATGGGAGGAAGCGCTCAGCGCGTCCTCCGCATACCAGCGGTAATGCGGAGGACGCGCTGAGCGCGTCCTCCGCATTCAAGTGGTTAAAAACGTATTTTTTTAAACTTTTTGTCCTTGTTTCCTGTCCCCCAGAGCACTACCCGGACCCCCATACACCTTTTATGGCAAAAAGCTTGCATATATGCCCTCTTGGAGGGCACTCTAAAAACCGAAATTTTGAGTCCCATTGACTTGCATTGAGTTCGGTTCGTGTTCGCGTTCGAATTCGAACTTTTGAAATTGTTCGCGTTCGAATGCGAAACGAACAGGGGGTGTTCGGCTCATCCCTAGTCCAGGCCATACAAGATGCGCCCACACCGCAGGCTGTGAGTGAACTAAAGGCTTACTTGGGCCTACTGAACTATTACCATAAATTCCTTCCAGTTTTGTCTACCTTACTAGCACCGTTGCACGCACTATTGAGGAAAGAGACTAAATGGATCTGGGGTTGTGAGCAAAAGAGGACTTTGAAAGTCCAAAAATCTTCTCCAGTCGGATGCCTTGTTGGTGCATTATGATGTCAACAAACCCATTATCCTGGCTTGTGACGCTTCCCCTTATGGTGTGGGGGCAGTGTTGTCACACAGGCTGGAGGATGGAACAGAATGGCCAATAGGGTTCGTCTCACGGACCCTGAATGCAGCTGAGAAAAATTATTCCCAAATTGAGAAGGCGGGCCTTGCTGTGATTTTTGGGGTACAGAAATTTCACACATACTTGTATGGGAGACAATTTACCATTGTAACAGACCATAAACCACTGATCTCATTATTTAATAAACTGAAGGAGGTGCCACAAATGGCCTCACCCCGCATTCAGAGATGGGCCGTGATGTTATGTGGATATGAGTACTCTATTGTGTACAAAGCAGGGAAGGATCATCAAAATGCAGATGGCTTGAGCCGGTTGCCGGTAGCAGGAGATGAGGTGGAGACTTCTGCTGAGGAAGAGAGAGTATTTCTGTTGGAAGAAAATGGCGTACCATTGATTAGAGACGAACACGTGAGGAAATGGACAGATACGGATACCGTTTTGGCGCGGGTTAGTGTCATGTCCCAACCCTTGGAGCCTGCTGTGGCTAGTCTGGGTGACTGTCTGCATCCACTCAAGGGTTAACTTTTGTTCTGGATACCTGTGGTATTTGCTTAAAACCTGGTCAGCCCTTTCCTCTATGATCTGGCATTGTTCTTCCTGCTTTGCTACTGAGAGGATTCCCCTCCTGAGCTCCTGCAAATCACTGCAATCCTGATCCTGTTGCTGCTGCTGTTTATTTCCTGGACTGTTCAAGTATCCAGTTTCTGATGTAAACCACTGTGCTGGTTCCAGAGGCCCGTTCAATACCTCAGCAGCTGCTGAATTGCTGCAGCGCAGCAATTCAGTTTGCTGCAGCAGTGTCATTGAACGCTTTGGATGCGAATTTTGAATCCAAAATGGCCGACGATTTCTTAATGAAAAATTCAGATTGTTTTCCGGATCACTCGGACAAAATATAATAAAGAGAAGCAGTCAGCACAATTCCGTTTTGTACGCACACACCACAAATGATAGTTTTTAATGAATAAACTTTATGTTTACTTCTGAAACAATATATAAATTGAACTGTAATATATGTCTAGGTGCAGGGGTAAATAATAAATAAATATTTTGTGCTTTGGTGAACAAAAACCTCAAAATTAACATTGCTGTACGGAATTATTACTTGCTTCGTGGCGGCGGCCATCTTGCTGTACGGAATTGTTACTTGCTTCATGGCAGCGGCCATCTTTAATACGTCACACTCAGCTACTCGCAGCATCTCCTCGGGTTGCTGCAAGTGCTAGGTTAGCACTGCTGAGCGCTGAGCGGTTGAACGGCGTTCAATGGCAAGTTGCTAACTTAGCACTTGCAGCGGCTGAGGTATTGAACGCGGCTCAGGTATCATATCTGCTACCAGAGACTGTGCTTTTTCCTCTATTGCTGTACACTCCATTCTGCAGTACCTGGAGAGACTACTGGATTACTGTGCTGCAACAATCACCATATCTGCTGTACCAGAGACTGTGTATTATTCGGATGTACCTGTTCATCGCTGTGTACTGCATATTGAAGTATCTGGATATTCATATTGCCAAAGATCACCGTTGTGCTTATTGGTTTCTTACCTGCTGTTATCAAGCTCTGTGTGTTCATTATCTGCCACAGTTTCAATATATACATATTTACTTGCTTCAATTTATCCAGTGCCTTTATTAACCCGTTCAACCCCAGTGCCTGTGATTTATATACTGAACTTTGGGTCCCACCACGGCTCACGCCTGGTGCCACCCTGACAGTTAGAGAGTTTGTCCTCAGAGGATGGCCAAAAAGAGTGGATAAATCAATGTTTGGAGCTTATGCAAAAAGGAAAGAGGAACTGAGTGTGCAGGTAGGTTGTGTCTTGTGGGGTGCCTGAGTAGTCATTCCACCCCCAGGTCGTACAGACCTACTGAAACAGTTACACACCAATCATCCAGGCATAATCAGAATGAAAGGACTGGCGCGGAGCTATATGTGGTGGCCGAAGATGGATGCCGATATAGAAAGAATTGTGAAAACTTGCACCTTGTGCCAAGAAAACTGAAATTCTCCTCAGTGTGCACCTTTACATCCTTGGGAAGTACGAAGCCTCCCATGGAGAAGAATTCACATTGATTATGCTGGCCCATGAATGGGCAAGATGTTTTTGATTTTGGTGGATGCTTACTCTAAATGGATAGAGGTGTACCCCTTAAATAAATCCACCTCTGCAGTAACTGTTCAATGTCTCAGACAGAGTTTTATTCAACATGGAATACCCGAAATGGTGGTATCAGACAATGGCAGCAGTTTTACAAGTACGGAGTTTCAAGAGTTTATGGCCCAAAATGGTATTAAACACGTAACCACAGCACCTTACCATGCAGCGTCCAATGGACTGGCAGAAAGGACGGTGCAGACATTTAAAGGCCTGATGAAAAAAATCTCAGGAGATTCCATTGAGGTCAGGCTGGCTAGAGCATTGTTTAGTTACAGGATAGCTCCTCAGACGACGTCTGGAAAATCGCCTGCAGAACTGTTGTGTGGAAGAAAATTGCGTTCCACCTTGGACCTTAATACATCCAGATTTTAAAGGTCAGATGCAGGAAAAACAGTTGAAGCAAAAGCTTTATCATGATCAACATGCTAAGGAGAGACATCTAATGGAAGGAGACATAGTTTTCACTAGAAATTTTGTTGTGGGACCTGCCTGGATTCCGGGGACAGTTCAGGAAAAGACGGGACCTGTGTCATGCACAGTCGCACTTGGAAATGGCCAGATTGTGCGTCGTCATATTGACCAGGTGAGAACTAGACATATTGTATCTCCGGGGACACCGTCGGGTTTGGAGAACCAATTAATGCCAGATAGGGTGCCACTGGCACCCCCTTCTGATGACGTTCTTGCAGAAGATGGTAATGGGGTGCAGACGGGAGAGCTTCCAATGGAACAGCTGTCGGAGTCTCCAGGTGTGGAGGAGCAGCAAGAGTTAAGGAGATCCACCAGACCGAAGAAAGCACCAACGTACCTGCAGGATTATGCTTAGCTTAGTAGTAAATTCCCCAGCCACAGGACAAGAATGCGTCCTGGAACTCACTGGGATGGAGGTAGTCTACCCGAAGTCCCGAGTTTAGTAGACGTTTTGGTGTGCGTATGGACACGTGAACTGCATTTTTGAAACTAGTGTTATCAGAGGGAAGGGGATGTAGTAGATCAGTGTTATACTTATTTACCACTAGAGGGCATAGTTGTTTGTGTTACCTGTTTTCTGTTAATGTAAATTATGTTTCCGGGTCAGGGGTTGTTGTTGTCAGTTTCCTGAGTGGGAGAGCTGTGTCTGTACCAGCGAATAAAGAGAATAAGTAATTCATCCACCACCTGTCTCTGCATCAGTCATATGAAGATATTACAACGGCCAGCCTTAAACCTTTTAGCCATAATTCCAAAAGATCTGTTTGGCACAAAAACAAAACTACACATCACCAAAAGAACACCATACCCACAGTGAAGCATGGAGGGGGCACCATCATGCTTTAGGGATGTTTTTCTTCAGCTGGAACTAGGGCCTTTGTCAAGGTAGAGGGAATTATGAACAGGTCCAAATACCAGTCAATATTGGCACAAAACCTTAGGGCTTCTGCTAGAAAGCTGAACATGAAGAGGAACTTCATCTTTCAGCATGACAACGACACAAAGCATACATCCAAATCAACAAAGGAATGGCTTCAGCAGAAGAAGATTAAAGTTCTGGAATATCCCAGCCAGAGCCCAGACCTGAATCCGATGGAAAATCTGTGGGGTGATCTGAAGAGGGCTGTGCACAGGAGATGCCCTCGCAATCTCACACATTTGGAGTGTTTTTGCAAAGAAGAGTGAGCAAATATTGCCAAGTCAAGATGTGCCATGCTGATAGACTCCTACCCAAAAAGACTGAGTGCTGGAATAAAATCAAAAGGTGCTTCAACAAAGTATTAGTTTAAGGGTGTGCACACTTATGCAACCATATTATTTTATTTTTTTATGTTTCCTCCCTCCACCTAAAAGATTTCAGTTTGTTTTCCAATTCAGATGTACAGTTTATAGGTCACATTAAAGGCGGAAAAAGATCTGAATTGATTTATCTTTGACTTGTTTTTTTTTTCTCCTCACAGAAACTTGACATTTTAACAGTGGTGTGTAGACTTTTGCTATTCACTGCACATTAGGTGTGTTGTCTGCAATGTACAAGGTGTGGATGCAAAGAAGGACCACAACATCTTGTTGCATTACATTTATGTAGAAAAATGAATACAAAATGCATTTGTACACTCTCTCACTTTAAAGGGAGACTGCAAACGGGAAGTCACCCCCTATATTTAGCATACAAAATGCTGCAAAGAGTACCCTTTAGACTGAACAGTAGCCACACCTTCTGGTCTGTGTTGGCACAGCTTCTCCCATGAAGCCTCTGCCTGTCAGGTTTATCCAACTCATACAGGGTTATTCAAAGAGATTCGAAAAGTCACCGCATGTTCGGTGACTTTTCGTTCTCTTCAATTCGGTTCCTTTTGCCGATCCCATTTCGGTGACCCTGCGGTGTATTCAGCAAACCCCACAGGGTCCCCGAATTGCAGGGAAAAGCTACCGCAAACCCGACGAAAACGAACCGCAAAACCCAGCGAATGCACGCCGAAAACCCTCAAAAACATCTGGATTAACCTGCCGAAAACCACGGAGAAAACCCGAGCAGGAGCCGATCACCTGCAGCAAAGCCGCCGGAAAAAGCCGAGACCGCGGACAGAGTGAAGTGAATAAATTAGGAAAACCGTTTGCATGAATGTTTGAAAAGTTAAACACTGTTTGCAAAGAAACTACTAAGCGAAAATGTCTGAAATTTGCATATGAGGTCCAGGGAATGATAATAAAGAGGACTGTTACAGAAAAAATAAGTAAACTTAAAAAAAAACAAACAGAAAAATGCTTAAAATATCCTAAAAAATCTATAAATAAAGATACTCTTTACTGCAGAATTTTATAATGAACGGTTTATTAGATATTGAATTAAAATGGGAATATTTTTAACATTGAAGCCTATGGGATTCTCCTGAATAAATTTGCCGAATTAAACCACCAAACGGCAGGGCATTTCGGGACGGGAACCTTTCACTGCTGGTTTGTGTTCTCTGAATAGCCGAAGCAGTGCTTTTTCATGGGGTTTTCACTGCCCTCGAACAGGCACCGTATGTTCAGGCAATTCGCCAGGATTTGGCGAATTGCCTGCTCTCTGGATAGCCGAATGGCCAAGAAAGGTAACCGAACGCTGATTTTCAGCGTTCGGTTAAATTTCTCAAGCAATTCGGATCTCTTTGAATAACCCTGATAATCTAACCCACATCAGCCCCAAGCGATCATGAGAGTTAATGGTGTAAAGGTATGGCTGCCAAAGCTGACAGCAGCTGCATCAACCTCATACCTCCAGCCAGCATCTTTCTGCCCTACAGATCTCAGTAGGAGGACTGAGCACCATGATACATTTTGCAGTGTGCTCTAACTGGAGAATTCAGAAACAAGTGATTGAGATCACATTGTGGACACGTAAGGAAAAAAAAGTAACTGACTGAAACTTAGAATGTATGTGTGATACTGCTTGCTGAAACTAGGTAAATTTACTTTAAATCAGGCGTGGGCAACTGCGGCCCTCCAGATGTTTTGAAACTATATTTCTTGTGATGCTCGGCTGCTCATTAGGTTTGCAGAGCCCCAAGGGAAATATAGTTCTAAAACATTTGTAGGTTCAGGGTTGCGGACCCCTGATTTATAGGAATATTTAATATTTCAATATGTCATTGTGCTGCCCTGTCCTGGGATACTTGTGTAGCGCTCACTCCCGGAGGAGCCGCTGAAATTGAACCTCGGGTCAGTCTCCCCGCACTAGGGAATAAATATACTCCAGCACCGTCGTGGATTTTATAAATTATATAGTTTACTAGAATAAATGGCATATAATGAATAACACGGTATACGTAGATATATTTACAGTACTTCGCAATGCGGGAAACGCACAGCGGAAAAGAAATACGATGCTTCGTAATTCGAGAAACGCGCATCGGAAAAGAAATACAATGCTTCGTAATTCGAGAAACGCGCAGCGGAAAAGAAAAGGAAAAAATAAATCTTTAACCCCTTTTGTGTTTGGGGAGTGAGTCCCGCACAGGTTATGTCCCAGAATGTAAGTGTGTGTGTGTGTGTGTTATGGTACCCGGGTACAATATTCAACTGGCCAGTGAATTGCTTATGAGGTATCTTCGACTAGTCAAGTTGGGGCCCTGTGGGTTTTGGAAACAAACAGCAGCGTGCTTTATTTTCACAACGACCTGGAAGGCCTCTCACCCATCCGCCAGATACTTGATGCTCCGCTCGACCCAGGACGTCTCTCCGCTCGATGTTGACTGGGGTTCTTTTGGTTACTGGATCCGCTGTCTGGCTTTCTGTAACTGCCGCAAGATATCCAGTTCACCGCCTGCTCTCCCTGTCCAATCGATCTGCGGTGCTCCTAACTCGGGGTCCTCCGGCTTCCTCAATATCAGCGCGGGTAGTCCTGTGAATCACTGGGTCTTCCTCTGGTAAGGCTGAATAACCCGGTCTTTAGCTTTGTCAGGCCCCAGCTGCGCTCCGGCCTAGTCGCTGTCTCGTTCTGTTGCTCTGCGTCTTGCTCCTATCACTCCCTGGCGCGCTCTGCCAGCTCTCTCCACGAGGCTCAGGATGTAAGTGTCTGTGTCCCACCCACTTCCTGTGTCCGCTCCCAAAGCATGCTGGGAAATGTAGTCCCAATGTTCAATGTCTCTCATCGCGCTTGTCTCCCTCCGGTGGCCAAAAATAGATACTGCCACGACAGGGAATTAAACCCAGCGCTACACTCTCCCCCTCCTAGAACTCTTGGGTCTCTCCAAGGAGGTACAACAGTTGCATTACATTTCAACACAGTTTAGGTAACATATACAGGCTCAGCAGCAAGCATACAGTGGGTTAGATACACTTCCTCAAGTTGACTCATGCTTTGGGCTACCTCAGCTAACATAGCAGACACTTCGGGCAACCTTCGCACTGTGGTGACCGCCTCTTCAGTGCTATGTCCTGGTGAGTCATAGGTGAGTTGCTGGGGCGGTCGAACAGAGCGTTTTGGTTCTGGCTCAATCAGTTCCTTCTTCTTTCTACCACTGGAGCAGACATCTCTTCGGAGTATGATCCTTCCAGTGAAGGCATAGAACTGTAGTCATAAGATTCGACTTCAGGAACTACAGGGATTGCAATAGTTTCAGGAACGTCTAACTGAAATTCAGGAGCTTCAGGCCTCAAATTACTTTCCCACCGTTCAGGAACCGCAATAACCTCTTCAGGCTCCGGTGAGCGCATCCAGTCCAGACAAAAACTCTCTTCCTCACTGTCCCTTTCGCTCTCTTCGACAGCCTGGGTCTGCTGAGACCGAGTAATGGGAGGCAAACGTGGAGCAGGCGGATTTGGCAGAGAAAGTTCGTCCCCAACTGGTATCCTCACAGCCTCTCTCAACGGTAACAAATGATTCCGGTGCCAGTTCTTAAGAGGCCCAGCCTTTCCATCCGGCCAGATTTGATACACCGGCAGACCAGGCAGTTGCTTGCAGACAATGTAGACTTGAGAACTCCATCTATCCGCCAACTTTTGCCTCGCAGCAGCACCCAAGTTCTTCAACAAAACCCTATCACCGGGTTGTAGATCCTGTAGCCGAACTTTCAAGTCATAGTTCCTTTTGTTCCTTTGCTCCCTGTTTCCTGAGGTCAAACGGGCCTGTTCAAATGCAGAGGCCAGATTCTTTCGAAGTCTATCTACGTAATTTCTATGGGAAGCTACCGACGTCTGGTCTAGAGATAACCCAAACGCCAAATCAACCGGCAGTCGAGCTTCTCTTCCGAACATAAGACGGTACGGTGAGTATCCAGTGGCGTCACTCTCCGTACTGTTATATGCATGCACCAGAGTAGCTATGTGACGACTCCAACTCTGCTTCTCTGTATTTGACAATGTCCCCAGCATATTTAGCAGCGTGCAATTAAACCTTTCAGGCTGAGCATCACCTTGAGGGTGATATGGTGTAGTTCGGGTCTTTTGGATTCCCAACCGTTCCAACAATTGCCCAACAAGTCGGCTTTCAAAGTCTCTACCCTGATCAGAGTGTATTCTCCTTGGTAGGCCGTAGTGAACAAAGAACTTCTCCATCAGAACCTTTGCTACTGTCGGAGCGCGTTGGTCTCTCGTGGAAAAGGCTTGGGCGTAACGTGTGAAGTGATCAGTCACTACTAAAATATTCCCTTGCCCACTAGCATCCGGCTCTAAGCACAGGAAGTCAATGCACACCAAATCCATGGGTTCCTGACTCTGCAGATGGCTCATTGGAGCGGTTCGGGTCGGTAGGGTCTTCCTCTGAATACACCTCAGACATGAATGGCAATAACTTTCCACTTCAGCTCTCATGCAAGGCCAATAGAACCTGTCTCGCACCAGCTTAAAAGTCCTTTCAGCGCGCAAATGTCCATGCTCATCATGTAGCGATCGCAGCACACTTTCTATGTTTAGTGGAAGGAATAACTGTTGGGTCTCTTCAGCATTGGTTGAGGGGCCCCTTCGGTAGACCACCCCATCCAACATCTTCAACCGTTCCCACTCTTTGTAGACCAATCTGGCTCCATCTGGGGAATTGGTCAGCAGAATTTCACGCTGGTTCGCAGTTAGGGCCTTTATGGTTAATGCAATTAAAGGGTCTCTGGCCTGATCAGCTTTCAGGTCCTGTTTTGAAAAGGTAGGTAGACTTTCATCCCTCAATTGCGTAGGGTTGCAGTAGAACTCCGGAAACGCCGCAGCCATGACTCCTATGGCCTCCGCTTCAATCCCTCCCTTGACCCGGCGCTCTGCTCCTTGACACAAAGCTTGGACCCCGTCTGGAGTTAACTGAGTCCATTCTGTAGCGTAGGGTCTTCTCGACAAAGCATCAGCATCTCGATTATTCACCCCAGGGCGATACTTCAGGCTGAACCGAAACCCTGACAGAGCGGCCAACCACCGATGTCCCGTTGCGTCCAGTTTCGCAGTAGTAAGGATGTAGGTAAGAGGATTGTTATCCGTCTTTATCACAAACTCAGCTCCATACAGATAGTCCTTTAGCTTGTCTACCACTGCCCACTTTAAGGCTAGGAACTCCAACTTGTGGGTAGGGTAGTTCTTCTCTGAAGGCGTAAGGCTCCGGCTCACGTACGCTACAGGCCTCAGCAATCCACCATACTCTTGATACAGGACTCCTCCTAGACCTTCTCTGCTGGCATCCACATCTAACTCATACGCCTTGTGAGGGTCCGCGTAGGCCAAGACAGGAGCTCGAGTTAGACTCTCTTTCAGCTTCAAGAAAGCACCTTCACATTGACTAGTCCATTCTCCCTGTATGGACTCTCGAGCTTTCCTTGGTCCTGGAGCTGACGGGTTTCGGTCAGAGACCTTGCAGCCTTCTTCTGTGCTTTCCTTCTGTAGGAGTTTGTTCAGTGGTTGAGCTATGTTTGCGAATCCTCCTACAAATCTTCGATAATAGGAACAGAACCCCAAGAAAGATCTAAGTTCAGTGACGTTTCGGGGTCTAGGCCAAGAAGCTACGGCCTCCAACTTCCGAGGATCTGTTGAAACACCTTCTGCTGAGACCACATGTCCCAAATACGTAACAGACGGTAGGCAGAATTGACATTTCTCCAGAGACAGTTTCAATCCCTCTTCATGGAGCCTCTTTAAGACCTTCTCCAAACGTTGCTCATGTTCTTCCAGAGTCTTCCCGAACACAATTATGTCATCCAGGTATACTAATACTTCGATCAGATTCATGTCCCCGACTGTCTTCTCCATTAACCGTTGGAACGTGGCTGGAGCCCCCGTAAGGCCTTGAGGCATTCTGTTGAATTCAAAGAACCCCAGTGGACAGATGAACGCAGTCTTCTCTTTGTCTTCAGGATGCATTGGTATCTGGTGATACCTACTTCGCAGGTCTAGTACACTAAACCATTTTGCTCCAGACAAACACTGTAAGGCATCTTCTATCCGAGGAGTAGCATATTGGTCTGGGATGGTTCTCCGATTCAGTGTGCGATAGTCTATGCATAGGCGGACAGAACCATTCTTCTTCCGGACCATCACTATTGGAGATGCGTATGGACTCCTGGACTCTTGGATCACCTTGGTTCTTTGCAGTTCATTCAGCTGTTCTCGCAGATCGTCCAAGTCTCCCAGCGGAACTCGTCTTGACCTTTCACGAAACGGCTTGTCTTCTTGTAATCGAATGCGGTGCTCAGTACTTTTAGCTAGGCCTACGTCAAACTCATCTTTCGAGAACAATTCTCTCCACTTTAGAACTTGAGACTGAAGACGTTTCTTCCCTTCAGGTGAAATGGGACCGTCCTTGGTGTAGAATCTTTCATCTGGAATCTCTTTATCCACTCCCCCTCCTAAATCGGTAGGAGAGAGAGGCGTAGCAGACGCTACTTGCCCGATAGGCATTCGTGCTTTAAGGACTACTGGAGAATCAGACACATTGCACACGCTGACTGAGACTCTTCCTCGTGTTCTTTTCAAAGCTTTAGTGGAGATTATTTCAGGAATTACTTCGACTCCGGCTTCACTCCCATGATTAAAATCGGTTTCCAGTACCACACAGGGACCTGGTTGCGATCCGTTCAACTTGACTGAAGCCCGGAAGCTCGCTACTTCTCTCCTGCTTGCAGAACCTTCTCTGTTCCTTCTAATCTCCATAGGCGCCCCACTTTGGCAGGTGCCTTCTGTTCTTCGACCCTCCTCTGATAGACTGGACGTAACATTGGGTGTACTCCTTGAGTAGAACCTTCTTCCAATACGATAGGTGTCAGGAGACGTCGCACCAATCAGTATTCGTCCCCACTATCATGGAACTCCTGTTTGCCCCTGAAGGCCGAGGACACACAATGGCCAATGCATCACAACCTCCGGACTGTCCGATGACTTTGGATCCGATCTCCAACTTCACCTGTAGATACCCGTCATAGGGAGTTTCTCAGTTCCAATACCCACAGATTTCCAGGTCCTTCAATTTCTGTAGAGGAAGGTGCTTCAAGTGTTTTTCGTAGAAGTCTCGGTAGATCAATGTCACTTGAGCCCCTGAATCCAACAGGGCTTTCGTGTAGACTCCCTCCACTTGGATTGGCACAATAGGAGAAGGACCTATCAGCTGGTCAGGAAACTTGGTGGTGGCACCAGGACACTTAGACCCAGTTTGTTGTACCCTGGCCTTCTTTTTGGCCCGTGTAGGTTTTGGGTGTGCATTGTTTCCCCATGACGTAGGTCCGGATGCTAAGGGAGTGACTCTTTCAGTTCTGGCAGACTCAGCAGTTGGCCAGACTTTGGGCCCTCTCGCCCTCTTAGTCCCGGCTTGATTTTTGGAGCGGGTTTCAACCTTCGGGCACCTAGGTTGCTCCTTCACTTGTGCCCTCTGGCGTTTCCCGCCGGTGAGGTAGATAACAGTCCTTCCAAGGCTTTCAACAACTCCTCTACTCTATTTCCTTCAGGCTTTCGGCCTTTGCATTGTGCGCGGAAGTGGCCCATTTCTCCACAACCGAAACAGCTCTTCTTAGAAAGCGGAGACGCAGTCGCCTGCTGTGATTCGGTTGAAGGACCCTGGCTAGACGCCACAGCTACTCCGGTTGTCTGCATGCCTGTAAGGAACTTCTGCATCTCTGTCTGCATCTCTGTCACCTTCAACAATACTCGGCACAGTTCCGCGTGCACCTGTTGCAATTCAGCTTGAGCTTCTTGTACTTTCTTAACAGTTTTGTGCAACTCACCATGTTCAGAGAGGTTAAATTCTTTGACAGCCCTCTCTGTGGATTTAAAAGCGATCAGATGCTCTTGTTCGTCCACGTCGGATCCGTAGGTATCCAACGAGTCGCTTTCAGGCTGCAAACAGTCGTTATGCCTCACAGGTTACGCGTAAGCTCTTTCTCCTCGCCTGAAGGATTTTTCTTCCAGTAAAGCCTCCTCCTCTCTGACAGCTCGGATCAGTTCCAGGTACTTCAGTTCTTGATTACCTTCTCTGCTTCTCAGCTGCAGCATCACTGGATCTAGAGGTTGAGAGCCCCTCAGGATCTGTTTTATTCGGATCTTATCTACTTCAGCCGGTTCGGCCCCTTTCTTGAGGAGAATCTGGTGCAGAATCTTATCTAGGCGCCTCATATATTCGGTCATTCTCTTACCTTTCCGCTGGTAGGTGTGTTCATACTGATATACGAGCTCTGCAGCCTTTTCCGTTCGCCCAAAAACTACATCCAGAACGTTTAAATAATCTAAAGCAGTACAGTCTTTCTTACTCAATTTTAGGTTTCTTACAGCTTCTGACGCAGGTCCCTTTAAGCTCTCGGTGATCCTTTGCTTTTTCTGGGCTTCAGGGACGTCCCACTCATCCAGAGCCTGCATCGCCTGTTCCACCCATTCTTCGAAGGTTTCTTCTCCCGCCGGAGTTGGTACGTTTCCTGTAAAATTTCTCAACCGTCGATAACCGAAGTTAGTGTGCAGAGGGCTTGTTCTCTGACACTTAGCCAGCAAATCTCCAATAACCACTATAAATTCAGGCCCGATCATGGCCAACGGACTGGGTGCAGGAACACTGGCGGATTCGCCACGTGGCGCACTTGGCTGAATCAGTTGGACTACCACCTCATCGGTCAGCTTCACGCTCGCGCCCTGAAAACACACTGGAACACCCTTTCTCCACTCAAAAAGAACATACGTGTGAGAGGTATCTGGGTTCTCTTTAATGTCCAGGATTAACCCCCGATGATCTGGTGTCAGCGCGGCCACGGCCTGGCGAATCTGATCTTCGGCTCAAGTGTCTGCGGGAATATCCATGACTATACAAAATTCTAACTGACTACTGTGCTCCTCACACCATTCGGCAGCAGTGTCTGGATCCATATTTAACCCTTTAGATGCAGTTTTTCCAGAGACTGGATCCCGGAAACGAGCCCCCACGTGTAGCGCTCACTCCCGGAGGAGCCGCTGAAATTGAACCTCGGGTCAGTCTCCCCGCACTAGGGAATAAATATACTCCAGCACCGTCGTGGATTTTATAAATTATATAGTTTACTAGAATAAATGGCATATAATGAATAACACGGTATATGTAGATATATTTACAGTACTTCGCAATGCGGGAAACGCGCAGCGGAAAAGAAATACGATGCTTCGTAATTCGAGAAACGCGCAGCGGAAAAGAAATACAATGCTTCGTAATTCGAGAAACGCGCAGCGGAAAAGAAAAGGAAAAAATAAATCTTTAACCCCCTTTTGTGTTTGGGGAGTGAGTCCCGCACAGGTTATGTCCCAGAATGTAAGTGTGTGTGTGTGTTATGGTACCCGGTACAATCAATATCTCACTGGCCAGTGAATTGCTTATGAGGTATCTTCGACTAGTCAAGTTGGGGCCCTGTGGGTTTTGGAAACAACAGCAGCGTGCTTTATTTTCACAACGGCCTGGAAGGCCTCTCACCCATCCGCCAGATACTTGATGCTCCGCTCGACCCAAGACGTCTCTCCGCTCGATGTTGACTGGGGTTCTTTTGGTTACTGGATCCGCTGTCTGGCTTTCTGTAACTGCCGCAAGATATCCAGTTCACCGCCTGCTCTCCCTGTCCAATCGATCTGCGGTGCTCCTAACTTGGGGTCCTCCGGCTTCCTCAATATCAGCGCGGGTAGTCCTGTGAATCACTGGGTCTTCCTCTGGTAAGGCTGAATAACCCGGTCTTTAGCTCTGTCAGGCTCCAGCTGCGCTCCGGCCTAGTCGCTGTCTTGTTCTGCTGCTCTGCGTCTTGCTCCTCTCACTCCCTGGCGTGCTCTGCCAGCTCTCTCCATGAGGCTCAGGATGTAAGTGTCGGTGTCCCACCCACTTCCTGTGTCCGCTCCCAAAGCATGCCAGGAAATGTAGTCCGAATGTTCAATGTCTCTCATCGCGCTTGTCTCCCTTCGGTGGCCAAAAATAGGTACTGCCACGACAGGGAATTAAACCCAGCGCTACACTTGTAATTAATAGAAATCCCGGTGTAATTTGTTTGATATTTACAAAATGTTTATCAGACACAAATTACACCGGGATTTCTATTAATTACAAGTATTCCAGGACAGGGCAGTACAATGACATATTGGAATATTAAATATTCCTATAAATCAGGGATCAGCGACCCTGGCCCTCTAAATGTTTTGGAACTATATTTCCCTTGATCCCTTGGGCGTGCAACGCTGGTTGCTTAGCAATTGTCAACGATCGGCTAAAAAAGGCAAGGGAGGGGTTCGCTGAAATCCTCAATGTAAAGTTCTCTTGATGGTACAGTAGAGGACAACAATGTCCAATTCCAACCCCCTGTAGCTAATCTAACCTACTTTATTTAGGGAGTGCCGATGTCTTCAAACACATACGGGAAAAAGATGAAAAAAGTCACGGGCTATGTCACCCCATGGGTTCTACAAATGGCAAATCACATAGGTCAGAGTATCCCGATGACGCGGAGGGTTCCCTCTGAAACATAAATATGCAACCATAAATGTACAATATACAATGCAAGGATAAACGGTGCCCGGCGGTTATCCTTGCATTGTATATTGTACATTTAGGTTGGTCATGTCGCCACCCGTCATATGCTGCTTACTGGGATGATTTATTGAGTGAACTGCAGGGCACCTCAATATGAGTGTTGTGTCCTCTACTGTACCATCAAGAGAGACTATACATTGAGGTTTTCAGTGCCCCCTCCCTTACCTTTTTTAGCCAATCATTGACAATTGCTAAGCAACCAGCGTTGCACGCCCACTCTATCCAGAGAATCTCTGAGTCATCTGGAAACCTGGGACTTGATTTACGTGAGTGGTCACGGCCAGAGCTATGGGCGGGCTTAGGTGATGCAGCCTGGGGTTCCCTGTAAGGGGCGGTATTGAGGATGCATTACGCCGACGGTACACAGCTGTTACAGATTCCGGAAATTAAAGTTTAAGGAAGTTACCCTTATTTAAGGATGAGTGACTAGGGGGAAGACATCTCTTGATAAAGCCGCAGTTGGTGAGCGGCGAAACGCGTCGAGATGAGAGGATGTTAACAGATTTTTTCTTTATTCATCTTTCCTTCCTACCAGTTGGTTTAGTTGTGTTGCCCCTAACCAATGAGGGCGCTGTTAGGTACTCCTTACTGTATGGTCGATGGCTGGCTTTGATATTGTACCTCTTTGGGTGGTGTCTCTGTTGATGATTGAATTAGGATTTTATATCCATTCATGAATGACTGTTCAGAGTATTTCAAACAATTACCCTCTGTTATTTTTTCCTAAAGGAGGCACCGAAAGTGTACACTATATGAGAATTCCATATACACATCCACTCATTATTTTTTATCTCCTCGATGAGGCTCTAGATATATGATCTAAATGGAATGATTATGTTCTGACCATCAAGTGATATAAATTGCTCACTTTAAGTGTGGCCTGGCAACCTACCCTGGTTAGGGAGGATCAATATATTTCCTTATTTGTGTGGTTTATATTTTTATGTCAATGTATATGTCCATTAAAGGTTAAACTTTGGTAGCCAGTGTCTACCTCCTTTCTAAAAATATAATCACAATATGGACTATAAATTGACTATGTATTGCGTGGTGTTAAAATACAATAGGATCTATTCGCAAAACACTGAAATTGCGTGCAATTCCTGTGCTTTGATTTTTGCTGTACTTTGGCACAGTTCGGCGATTCCATTTAGCCGAAACTACGTGGAATTCACCATTTAGCGAATGGTCACTGTATTTTGCCAAAATTTGAGATGGCGAAGCAGTTATTGGACGTTGGCGAAAGCCTATTGTCTTATGGACTCCAGGAGCCAATACCTGTGGCGGCGTGTGGTGCCGCTGCTGGTATATGTCTGCAACTGCAATTCATCCTGTGGCCTACTGCTAATAAAGTGTTTGAACCAGAATATTTACGTTAAAACGTAGCTGGTTGTTTCTTGTCAATTATACCCTTCCAGACTTCCTTTTAGCGTTGTGGGGAACCGGGCCCTTCGTTTTTCCTTGAATCATTTTTATGGAACATTAGATTGCTTAAATATATTTAAGTATCATATTACTTGTAAATAGATTTTGTCTATTTTATAAATAGTAATGATATATCATTATGTCAGTCTTTGGTGAATTTGAACTTTATTGCAAAGAGAAATAACAAAATATTTTGAAGACTTGCTAAACATCATTTAAATAAAATATTCAAAATATGTGGTAATAAACATAATTACAGTGAGAACCTCCCAAACGTCAGTGAATATAAAAGCTTTAAAAAAAATGAAAGAGGTGGGGAGTCTTCCAGTTAGGAATAGTTTTATCCCACATTGGTGCTGTTGTACATAGGGTACTTTGGGAATATATAGAGGCAGGAACTGAGCCTGCAGGAAACATGTTTACACATTTGTCTTTCCGGTCATACCTCCAGATGGTCCCTGCTAAGTGACTGCAGGTATGTGGCTCAAACAGTGTCTCCATTGAATGTGACACATGCTGCTGGATTTAGATCAGTGTTTCCCGAACCTGACCTCAGTCAGGACCCTCTAACATGCCAGACTTTACAGATCACCTTGGGGAAATGCAGACTGAATACTGCAATAACTGAGCAGCAAATTATATTACCTGTGCTGTGCTTCAGATATCCTGCAAACCTGACTTGTCAGCGGGTCCTGAGGACAGGTTTGGGAAACATTGATTTAGATGTTCTCAATTCCAGAAGCAGAAAGTAAAATATGCACACAAAGCTAGTTGGCTTGCAATACAATTGGTTAACAGATTTTTAGCTCATTTAGGTCATTTGTGCACCAGACTGCTCACCAGGCAGGAACAAAAAGACTTCTCAAATAGTTTTTTTGAAAAAGGCTCATACTGAAGTGGAAATAGGCTGGAAGATGGCCACCATTATAAGCCAGGCGGCCATCTTGTTCAGAATATTGGTTCACTTGAAAATAACTAGGCAGGTTTTTAGCTGAAACTAGAATGAAGCATACGTAGAAATTTAGGAATGTGTTAGATTAGCAGAAACAGTAATTAGAGTCTGAGAAAGGTCTAGGCTGTTCCTGGCATGGAGGGTCAGAATGAGGAGTAGATACACCAAGGTCGCTGAGGCCCGCTGAGAGACAAAGGGAAGCATAGAAGATAGACCAGGTGTTAGCCGCAACAAATAAGTACAGGCGTTAGGGAGGCGAGCATAGCCCGGACTGAATGTAAGAACTAATCATGAGCTGTCGAAACTAATATGAAGCTTGCCAATTTACAGCCAATTTAATGGAATGTCTTTGTATTAGCCAAAGGGAGGTATTAACCCACGTGGGGTGGGATAGTGTCACTGGGAGGTGGGCTAATTGGGATGTACCTAATTATGTATTTGGGGTATAAGATTTGATGTCACAGGGAATTCGATGCTCACTCTTTGCGATTCAATCCTGTGTGAGCATTTGTGTGATGACACAAATAAAGTTTGCCTTTCCTGAAGAGACTCGTGTTCAGACAATCCTTGCTCGTGTCCGGTCCGGCCTCGTCCCGAGTGAACCAAGTGGATTCCGGTTACATTTCTTGGGGGCTTGATAGCCGGGATACGGGCCCTTGCCAGCATGGCAACGACTGCTGAACACTGTAGCGGTTGACTGCAGGTGCGAGTGATCCCACTGGTTGGGTGTCCGTTGAAGGTGAGCTGACATCTGCAGGCGCCAAGCAGGATTTCCTGTTCAGTGGACCTCATCTCGTCTCAAACGGACCCCCGGCCCGGGAACACTGGGACATCCCTGAGTCCGAGGAAACAGCGAACAGCGCGGCGATAGGTAAAGTGTCTTCTATGTTTGTATGTCTAATGGAAATACCGGTATAAAGGAAAGCGTCCAACCGTAGTTGGTGATAATGAAACACGCGGCCACGGTTTCGTTGGCATACCGAACCCGCCACCAAAAGCACGGACAAGCAAAGGAGCCAGAGTGGCTAGCGCATGTCTGGACCCGGCGGATCGGATGCTAACTATAAGTTAGATTGTTTGATTGTTTGAGTTCTGAATTTGAGGGAGAGGGGAGCCGCGTGGAGTTGCGTAGTCATAGTCAGTGTTTGTAAATAGAGCTTCACCACATGGACAAAGGAAAGGAGGAGAGATTTCTGTGACTGGGCTTAGAGCCCTGAGTCAGTGCTAGTGTGTACGTCGTGTAGTGAAGAGGGCTCATTGGGGCCAGCGGTAGCTGCAGAGGAAGTGGTGCAGGGTGGGTAGAATTACTCATAGGCAAATTGGAATTGCAGACAGAAGTGTAGTTATAGAACGGGGTGCACATAGTCACAAGCAGTCAAGAGTTAGAGTTCAATTAACGGGGTATAAGGAGCCAAAAGGAGGGACGGTGTGCCCTCGGCTAGTAGAAAGAGTTGAATTGTCTATGTATTGTTTTGTGCTGAAAGTATCTGGTACAGTATGGGTTGTGAATGGTTGCTGAGAGTGCTGTGAGTGATTGAGCGCCTACTCGCCTAGTGAGAAAGCAAACTTGAGAGGGGACTCCCAAGGTACGTTTCCGGCTCAGGCGACTGCAGTCCGGGTACTGACGGAGGAAGCGAATCCGATATATATATGAACTGTTGGCTGAAGTACCAGACAGTAAATTTCAAGTGTTTTTGCTAACAAGTAATATCTGTATCGTAAAAAGGTTACTGCTCTTAAGAGTAACAATGGGTAACGGGTCATCCAAGCCCAACAAGGTGAAGAAGGGTGAGACGCCCTTAGGGTATATAGTGCGGAATTTTGAAACACTATATACAACACATGATTATGGTGTAGAGTTAACTAAAGGGAAATAAACAGGAATGTGTACAATTGTATGGCCATTGCTAGTTCCAGACTGGCCAGAGCAGGGGTCAATGGACCCGGAGCTAATACAGAGAATGTATTCCCAGGTAACCGGGAGATATAGTCATCCTGAACAATATCTGTATATAAATATATGGAGGTACTGTGCGAGAGATAAAAGCTATTTTGTTATATTAAATAGAACAAAAGAAAAAGTATGCCCTCAAATAAATATGAAAAATAAGTCTATATATATATATATTTAGTGTTTTAATATACCAGTAAAATAAATAAAGATAATTTACAAGTTTTGTGTGTGGATTATGTAATGATCTGCAGGAGTCTCTGAGCCCCCACTTCCCCCTGGGCCAGAAAAAAATGAGATGATCAATAGATCAGATGGTAATCTAGAAGGTTTTAAAAAAAAGAAAAATATTTACAGTGCTGTATAATTTGTGTATGTAATTCGGACTGATCATTCGGCTGTGATATCTGTACTGTTCTGTGTGAGTATGAAGTCAGAGAATGTTATTAATAAATAGTGTGTGCTGTATGATCGAATGATATATAGTAGAATGTTTTTGTCTGATTGTGTTTATAATTGATCTATCAAACTGTTCAATTAAAAGTAAAGTGTGATAAGTAATTAATTTAGAGTGTGTAATGGCTGAGAGGTAGTGATATTCTCCGAACTCGCTTCCCCCCCTTCTTTCTGGCACACACTGCACGGAGGAGGTGGGAGGAGGCTTTTTGCTCTCTGATGGACAAAGAAAGTAACCCTTTATGTGTCTGTGCAGTGAATTTAAATTAACTAAAGAGAAATAAAGAAGAAAAATTACTATGTTTAGCTAGTTTTTAATGTGTGCTACAATAGAATGTATGAAGTCTGTCGAGTGCAAGATATATGTTTATATTTTGTGTTGATATATTTGTATAATCTAGGCTATATGTGAGAAAGTTTTATATTGTCTAGTATTGTTGTCCGTTTGTTTCAAGCAATATTGTGTAATGTGTTGATATTATTCCAAAAACTCTAGTTTTGTCCACAGAGCTAGAATTAAATAAAAAAAGAGAATCCTGTTTTTTATATTGTTACAGAGTGTAACAATAATAAGTATTTATAATACAACATGTATTTTATGAAGTAAATTTAAAGTATATAATAATATACAATATTGTCTACCAAAATATAATAAAATTTATTAACAAATTGAATAGAAAATATATAAAACGGTTAGAACAGGGCTCAAAATTTCAAGTACCAAGCTACTAGCCAGACCTTAAAAGTTACTCGCCACCAGTTGCCCCACATACCCTGCGCTAAACTTCACCCCTAAACACTCCTTAAATTATCTTATGAAATTTCACCGTTAAAGGTTTTATTCAGAATAAAGTTACAAAAATAAATAACATTAATACCCAGGCATCAGCCCCAGATAAGTATTATCATCTATGAGGTACAGACTCCTCTCCAACAGTTTTTAGGACCAAATTATTTTGTGGTTTATGCATCCGATATATCAAGTGTAACCTAATACTCTCATTATTCATAGGCCAGGTTATCACTAGAGGTTAGACCCCAAAGTCAGGTTTCCCCCTTGGATGCTTATACAGATGGATCCATTAATATTTGTGAGCGATACTTCCATCCCCGTTCTTTTTTGCTACTTCTGTATCACCAATTTTTCTTTATAGATTTATTTTGCATACCCTCAAAAGCCTATGCCTCCACTTCACCAATTATGGCCCCTCACGGGAGTTGTAGTAGCAGCACTGATTTTGGCGTCACTTCCGGTGCACTGGCAGGTCAACAGCTTTTTACTTTCCCTTAGTTTACACCAGGGGTGGGGAACCTTTTTTTTCTGCCAAGGACCCCCCTTTAATTAATTTCTCTCCCCACTTTAATTTCTTCCTCCCTTTAATTCATTTCTTTTGCCCATTTCATCTCTCTCCCCATTTATTTCATTTCTCTCTCCAATTCATCTCTCTCCCCATTTATTTAATTTCTCTCCCCATTTATTTCATTTCTCTCCCCATTTATTTCATTTCTCTCTCCAATTCATCTCTCTCCCCATTTATTTCATTTCTCTCTCCAATTCATCTCTCTCCCCATTTATTTCATTTCTCTCCCCATTTATTTCATTTCTCTCCCCATTTATTTAATTTCTCTCCCCATTTGTTTCATTTCTCTCCCCATTTATTTCATTTCTCTCTCCAATTCATCTCTCTCCCCATTTATTTCATTTCTCTCCCCATTTATTTCATTTCTCTCTCCAATTCCTCTCTCCCCATTTATCTCTCTCTCTCTCCAATTCATCTCTCTCCCCATTTATTTCTCTCCCCATTTATTTTATTTCATTTCTCTCCCCCAATTAATTTCTCCCCAATTCATCTCTCTCTCCAATTCATCTCTCTCCCCCCCAATTCATCACTCTGTCCCCAATTCAGCTCTCTCTGTCCCCAATTCAGCTCTCTCCCCCCATTCAGCTCTCTCCCCCCAATTCAGCTCTCTCCCCCCAATTCAGCTCTCTCCCCCCAATTCAGCTCTCTCTCCCCCCCAATTCAGCTCTCTCTCCCCCCCAATTCAGCTCTCTCCCCCCCCCAATTCAGCTCTCTCCCCCCATTCAGCTCTCTCTCCCCCCATTCAGCTCTCTCTCCCCCCATTCAGCTCTCTCCCCCCCAATTCAGCTCTCTCCCCCCATTCAGCTCTCTCTCCCCCCATTCAGCTCTCTCCCCCCATTCAGCTCTCTCTCCCCCCATTCAGCTCTCTCCCCCCCAATTCAGCTCTCTCTCTCCCCCCCAATTCAGCTCTCTCCATTTCACCCCCCCTGCCGTTTATTTCACCCCCCCTTACCTCACGAAAAGTAGAATGAGGGGGCGGGGATTATCCACACTCTGAGGCATGCTGGATCCTCCTTCACGCTGTGCCTGGAAGATGAGGTGAAGCAGGAAGCAGCATGAATCACAGAGTGGATAATCCCCGCCCCCTCATCCTGCAGCGTGGAGGAAGAAAATCCAGAGAGACAGTAAAGTCTGGTAAAGGGGCTGCGGGAGAGAGAATTTGCAACCCCCCCCCAATTGTTTTCCTTACAGGGACATTCTGTAGCTGGCAGAGAAAATATAAGAGGCTGCTGAGCGGCCGGTCAGCGCGCCGGAAATGACTCAGGCAAAGTCTGGCTGGCCCTGAGCACGTCGACGGCAGGAAAATAAATAAATAAGAAAAGCTGCCGCTGGAATACACAGCGCAGGCAGCACGATGTAATTTATCGTGCTGCCTCCGGGGGCATCTCCACTCGCCAGCAGTTAATTTCCTCTCGCAAAATGCGAGCAGGCGAGAGGAAATTTTGAGGGCTGGGTTAGAAGATAATATTGAAAAAAAATAATAATTCGAGAAATAATTAAAGTAAATAGTTTTATACTGTTTTATGTTCTATATAGTTAAGATATAGCAAAATTATGATTAATAATTCAATTAAAAATATATTTCTTTTTAATTTCTGATGAGATAGTTATTCTATTGTTATAAGAGTATTTTAAATGATTACTGATTTTATTTTTTATTTTTTATTATTTATTTTTTTCTGATGTGGTATTAAGAGTCTGTTTTGGCTACGGGAGAGAGACCTCTGTGAATATTGTTTATACAATGTGAATATGTATATGCCCGAATGTTCTATCCAGCTCCTGGGGCGGGATATCCTTTGCAAATTGCAAGCCCAAATTATATTTCTCCCCGGAGTCACGCTAGATTAGACCTGCCTGAGAGTGGCAGCTCTCCACGGCAGTACAGCCCAGCCAGCCAGGCACACCCAACCTGTCAAAATTGCAGTAATTATGCCAAGAGAAGAAGAATGATGCTCGGCACCAACCGCGCCGGCCGATCCAGACCCGTATATACTATTTCTGGGAATCCCCGGAGTCTGGGCTGAAGAAAACCCGCCCGGATTAGTTGTAATCTGAAACCTGGCGCAACGCCTGTGGCTCTAAAACAATATTATTTGTTTTTGCAGGATTTCTCACGCGCAGCCCCCACTCTCTGGAACGCTCTCCCTCATATTGTCAGACTTTCCCCTAACTTCTCTTCCTTCAAACGCTCCCTTAAAACATTCCTATTTAGGGAAGCCTACCACCCAACTCACTGACACAACCATCAATCACTCTCACCTTACAGTCCTCTCCTCCTGTTTCCAACCTCAACCCTCCTAGATTGTGAGTTCCTACGGGAATAGGACCCTCATCTCCTCCTGTACTGTTTGTCAAATGTTGTTCAATGTATTGTAACCCTGTCTATACTGTGCTTATTGTACAGCGCTGTGGAATATGCTGGCGCTTTATAAATAAAGAATAATAATAATAATATTATATTCCACAGAACGCCAAACAAAATATACAGACATATTTGCAGAGATTTAAAGACCACGATATATTGAAATTCTGCGTGTCACCGTGGAACACACCATTGTTGCCAGTACAGAAATAGGGTACACACCCTGTGGCCTGTGGCCTACCCCATGCCTGAAAGCTGTGGCAGCCACCGCTATGCTGATAGCCACCGCTATGCTGATAGCAGAAGCAGACAAGCTGACACTTGGACAAGTTCTTTATGTCAAGGTGCCCCATGCTGTCAAGGCCCTGCTAGATGTGAAAGGAAGCTACTGGTTCAGCAACAGCCGGATGACAAAGTACTAAGCTATGATGTGTGAGAATCCACGGGTTCATTTAGACCTCATCGCTACCTTGAACCCTGCTATTTTACTGCCTGACTGCGAAGAGGATCCAGATCATGAATGCCTCCAAGTCATGAAAGAAGTGTTCAGTAGCAGGCCAGATTTGAAAGATGTACCCCATGACAAATACGATCTACAGTTGTTCACTGATGGTAGCAGCTACATGGATGATGGGAAGAAAGTCTCCGGCTATGCAGTAGTCTCAGCAGAAGGAATTATCGAAGCAAATCCACTACCAGGCTATACATCTGCACAACTGGCTGAAATAACAGCCCTAACCAGGACTCTAGAAATCTCCGAAGGCAAAAGAGTGAATATCTACACTGACTCCAAGTACGCCTTCATGGCGGTCCATGCACATGGTGCACTCTACAAAGAAAGAGGCCTACTTATTTCCTCAGGACAACAAATCAAGTATGCAGTTGAAATCACAGCCCTTCTAGAAGCTGTATGGAAACCAAGTGCTGTCAGTATTATGCACTGTCGTGGCCACCAGAAAGGTCATGATGAAATCCCGAAAGGCAACAGGCGCGCTGACCAGGCCGCAAAAGCGGCTGCAACACCATTGCTAACAACTGATCAAGCCAAAGTCCTGCTCTGCAAGCAAGAGGACCAACCTGCCATGCCAAACTACGAATTCTACATGAATTGGAGAAAATTTGAACCTGGAGGCGAATTTATTGAAATTATTTTGCACAAATGCCACAATGACTACGAACTATTAGAACTCAATTATAATTATATCCAATGGCTTTTCCCAACCCGGTCCCAAGGCCGAAATTTCTACTCCACTTCTCTGAACCCTCCAGAGACACGTCTTATGATTAACATCTCAGAAGTTCAGCAAAG